>JAMPIV010022074.1:0-127500 GCA_024509875.1 Oreohelix idahoensis
CTATCAACTTTTCTACTTTATGACATCACAACTCTATCAACTTTTCTACTTCATGACATCACATCTCTATCAACTTTTCTATTTCATGACATCATATCTCTATCAACTCATCTTTTCTACTTTATGACATCACATTTATTCTCACTCCCATTTCCAACACTTCCAGATTTTGTTCTCATTTAACCCTTATTGTTAGTTTACCCTGTATTAAACTGCTCCTAAGACAGACGGTTTCATGGACCAATACAGACACCCATTTGCACATATATTTAATTGTTGTTCTGATACCTTAATGCAACAGTTTCACAATCAGTTATTTTAATAGTTCAAAGAACATTTAGCATTGTTAACTTCATTCATCAATGCTTTCATGAACTAGTCCACAAGACTCTTATAGGCATTGATTATTTCATTTATCAGTGTTGTTGTATGTTAGTTCATTAGTTTAGAGACAATTTTCAGCACCAATAACTTCATTCACCAATGACGTCATATATTAGTTCAATAGATTACTCTTAGCATTTATTAATGTTGTCAGCAGTGGCTTCTCTTTCTCCACAAGGCTACTTATAGCATGATAAATTTTGTCAGTGAAGTATTCTGTTAGTTCACTAGATTACCACCAAGCATCATTAATTTTCTTGATGATGTCTTCTGTCAGTTCACAAGACTACGCGCTGCATTAGAAACTTCGCAAGCGAAATATTTTTAGTTCACTAGAATACTCCTTATGTCGAACAATTCGTTAGTGAAGTGTCCTATTTGTTCATAAGATAACTTGGCAGCCGCAACTTTGTCAGTCATGTTTTCTGTTAGTTCACGAAACTATTCCTAGCTTCAGTAATTTCGTTAGCGAAGCATCATATTAGCTCACAAGACTCGCCTAGATCAGCAATCTCATCAGTAAAGTATTCTGTTTGTTCACTAGACTACTACTAGCACAAGTAACTTTGTCAATGAAATCTTCTAGTTCACAAGGGTACACCTAGCACCAGTAATTTCGTCACTTCCTACATATTTGTATCTCTACTACTTCATGGATGAAAATAATATTTTATAAAGGACAGTTTCAAATGTAATAAATAAGAAAATAGATTATTGAATGTGTTAGTTTTTCAGATTGTATTTCAGACTGTATGCTACATCCGTTGTCATGACATTACTACGTGTAAACTCAAAGGAAACTGTTATTTCACTGCCCATCAGTGCTTTGGAAAAGGTGACGTAACTATAAACGTGAACATCAGTTAATCTCCATTATATACGAGAAAATAAATCGTTGGCGTCAATTAAGGGAAAGAACGATTTTAGGGTATAATTGTATTTACTAATTATGGATTAGTTATTGTCTAATAATTTAGCATCCACGAATCTAATTATATCGAAATAATTTTTCAAAACGTATTTTAAAACAATGTAAGCCAGTATCGACATCAAAGTTTGCTTAACACTACATTCAAACAAATGTTCATCTGAGAATAAAACACGCGTATTATACGTATTTTATGGCAAATAAAAAATACGCGCATAATACGTTATTATAGGTTCATTTAAAATGTGTAAGTTTGACATGGAGCCCTTTCCATAAGTATAGCGTTAAATTACGTCATTGGCGCATAATTTGCCGATGGTCACAGCAAGTAACTTCACTTCACAAGATACGCCAATTTTTGTAATAAAGGGTCTTTTTTGCTTCTCTTATTTGTGCTTGACATTTGTCGTACGGTAGGTTAATTGGGCCTAGTCTAGGTAAAGAGTAAAGGTTGACTGATACACGAGAATGTATAGAAAATAGATTTTACAGGTGGTAGGTTGAGGGAAATATGTGTCTCTGGAGTGAGTAGGTTTCTCTCATCCAGCCTATCCGTACAACTGTGCTTTGTTATAAGACAGTGTTTGCCTCCCTATCAAAAATAAGAACAGGTTACTCTACACACAAACAACAATATGTGACAACAAGACACACAAACATGAAAAAAACTAAGGATAAATGGGTTTGGGTCTGACCAACACACAAAGTTAAGTTTTCTTGTTGTTTATTATCACTAAACTGTTTACAACATCAATTACTTGTTTAGCTCTCTCTCATGGAGAGTTTAGTGTTTGCCTCCGTCTACGCTGTAAACACAAGTTACCGTCTCGTCTCAGCTATGTAGCGTCAGTGATGTGATCTAACATTTTAATTCAATATCTGGTTATGAAAATCGCTACGCGTTATTTTATTTAATTCGCCTTACTAGCAAAAAAGATCTAATTGAAGTATTTAACTGTATGGTTAAAGTATTTAAGTGTTTAACTTTAAATGCTATCACCGTAAAATACTTCTAACACTGAACTATTTACCAGAAAATCCAGAATGAAAATCTCAACGAATCACTGTTTTAAACAATAATCCAAAAGAAATGATTTATGAATACGCGCTAGACTTCTTCTCAATTTCTGACTGGCACTGGTGGTTGGGTTATAGAAACAGCAATACATATATATCATTGGATTGCTTTTCATCTCTAATGGCGCTATTTCGCACTCCTGTGTGGGACAAAAATCAGAAACTAGGGGTTTCATGATAAAAGACTTCGTGTCGGTCTTCCAGAGTTTCTTATCTGAAACGGTGACCGACATCAAAAGACTTTCTGTTCACCTAGCGGTTTTACCCGTATAATGCTCGAGTTCCAAGATCAAAGGATATTAGGGATTTTTAGATTTCTCCTGAGCAAACTTCAAAGAAGTCTGTTATCTCTCTCTCTCTCTCTCTCTCTCTCTCTCTCTCTCTCTCTCTCTCTCGTGCTGTCTGTCAAGTATTATATGATTGACAGATGCGCTCGCGTGAGTGGAAGCTATAAAACAAAGCGTGATTTGTTTCTTGTTATGACTGACAGGTCAACGAATATTGTAAACACTGCGTTAGCTCGTGTTTACGGAAAAGAGGGCGGGGACAAAAGGGTGAGCTGCAGAATCAGACACTTGGTATAATGTATGTTTTAGCTAGCAAATTAGAGAGCAGCTATAAGGTTACAATATGCTGTCATATTACTGTATTACTGTAAGCTCTTTTTCCATTACAAGTCACAATATTAGAATAAAAATAAGTAAATTAAATTACTTTTAGTTTTTATCTGTCTAGCTTCTGAAGGACAGCATAACATGTTTCAAATGAAGATAAATTTTCAGGTTTTGAAACATCTGACGCAGTGATGCAACGTATTTCAACGTACGGAAGTTTTACCGTTCGCGTATAATACGCATTTTATTGTCAAAAATACAATATGCATCGAACGTACGGTTGAACATTGATTCAAACCCCCCATGCTTTGGATCTCCTACAGTTATAAAAAAAATCGAATCTAACAAAAGCTTTAAAAGAATTCTCGCATGAAAAGTTTTACATTAATATTTTCGGAATCTTAAGTCTGCTGTCAAGAGTAAGAAAGGATAGTAAACACTGATGTGTGATTGTGGGGCCTGTGAGATAGACAGGGGCATAGGCTTGGTCAGTGAGTTTGGTTCACACTCAAAACTCAGTTGTTGTGTTCCTCCCACTGCACTTGCTCTACCTTTCAAAGATAGTAAGAAAAAAGTGACAATTTAGGTTTGATGAAGGAAGAGATAGTCTGAACAGTACGTAAAACCTAAAAGGGCTAACTCAGTTTATTAAGAAATTAACAATATAAATAAATCAATTTTAGTAAGTAACAGATCTCACAGCAAAATAATGTGGTCCTAAACAACAAGTATATAATACGGCAGTTTAAGGAAATTAATATGATGGTAAGAAAGGTTGTCGCGCTTCTAAATTGATTGGTTGGTAGATGTAATCCAAAGTTTTTGAAATTAATCCGCGAGGAATCTAAGGTATGAATAATTTATATCCACCGAATACACTTTTTGTTAACACTGACTGTATGGTACTCCCAACAATGGGGTATGCTCCATTAAGAACAAATGAAGGGCCTGGCTTTTTGAGCTCGGATACTGTTTTGCCACTGTGGCGTTAAAAGTTTATATTATTCAGTTGATCAATTATACTCGTTTTCTCAAGTGTCTAGGATTATTAGACGAAGTGTCCCTAAGGTTCATCACCGCCATAATCAATCTCTCCAACTGTAATTCAAACGACCCAAATCAACGGGCAACAGATAGATTTGAAACTCTGTAAACATTTCCACATTTAATCAACGGATACTGTACGGCTTACAAGGCATTACAAGTTAGGTAAATTCAACAAGTTCCATATTCAGAGTTTCACACACAAGCTTTAACTAATCCTTTTCCATTTGTGGATTTGCAATCAGACACATTGTTGTCTTTCAAGACATGTTCCATTTAACATTTTCCGTCAATCTACCATCTGGTAGAAAACACACAAACCACCCATTTTGGGTAAACACAAGCTCTGTCCATTTTTCCTCCAAAAAACTCACGTCATGTGCGCAATACACAAAGCGACCAATCCTCATTGTGTCGCGCTTATCAGCACCCAAAACTGTGTTTACTTTCTGGTGTGTGGCGTGCAAAGCCAGCGCCACATTCCCCCCCCCCCCCCCCTCGAATGACTGAAAACATAGTTTTCAGACATTCAAATATAATCTGGAGCGAGATTAAATCATTAAGATCATCACTAATGCACTTATGATTATCTATCACACATTTAAATGATATATATCTAGATTGCAATCAAGATTGAAAGAAAAAATAATGTCAGTAATAACAATATGAATAAATAAGTAATTATACGTGTGATCATCACAGTTAAACAATCTGGTCCGTGTTCGCATAGTTTTCCACTGGCTATATTGCCCATTGTTACAAAACCTATGCACTCTCAACCTTGTTACACGTTAAACATGAAATACGTCTGTATTCGAGTTATTCCATAACTCTTGAGAGGGTGTCAGCCAGGAAATTGTCCTTTCCCGCTATCGGGAGAAAGTCAAAATCGTAGCCTTGCATTTGTAAAGACCATCGGTTGAGACGTGCATTGGACGTAAAAGTCTGTAAATATATGAGTGAATGTTGGTCTGTAAGTAAAGTGTAATAAGTACATACCCGGAATTTCTGTAAATTATTTAAAGTCCATACCACGGTTAGACAACTCTCCTCTCAACCAAAGAGTACCTGGACTCAGCATCATATAATGTTCTGTCCAGTAAAAAATAGGATGGTATTCGCCATCAAAGTGCCATACCTACACCAACGTATTTATTGATGCAATCTGCAACGAGAAAAGGTTGTCGTAGGTCTGGTTGTCGCAACATTGGATTTGTAATCGTAATATAAAATTTGTGATATTATGTTATGTAAAACATGGTCATATTATCGTTCCGTTCTATCTATTTTGTCAGGCATATCCTAGAGTGTATAGGACATAAGTCACAGAAGAGAACTATACACCTAAGATAGAAGGTACAAGCCACAGCATGCTTCATACTTGCTTATTAGTACTTAATGCTACTGCAATTGTAATAGACAGATACACCTCTGCAAAAACCACGAAGTGTGAAAGAAATAACAACAATTGCAAAGACCACACAAATCTGAAGGTCGAAATGAAAAGAATGAATAAGAAAGTACCAACTTACCGACAAAAAAAATGACTTACTAGAATATATCTGAACAATGAAGTCAACTTCCGGAAGAATGAAACCAGATGCGTGGTGCAAAATCGTGCACCAATCTAACATCGAGACAGTAATACAAACAAGAAACCCCATTCGTCGGACCAAAAGCTTCTTGCGCATCGATATTAAGACAAAAGAAAACAAATGCGCATAGAATTATGCACAGGACAAAGAAGCTTATAAGGAACATTAGTGGTGTGCAGGAAATATGCACTTGCGCACCAGATTGTGCGATGTGGTAAATGTCGCACCTGCACGGTGCGGGTTTGTGCAGTCTTTCACCACAAGACCAACTTCGGCAAGAGCGAAGTGGGAAACAAAAGTTGTTCTTGGTTATACTGGACTGAATAGAATTGTCCTCAGTCAATTCATTATGTGTTGTGTTGGACTGACATCACATGCTGATCTTCAAAATCATGAATATTATCAGAGCATGCAGTCTTTGGGCATGTCTCACCCAATCTAACAATAGGTTCAGCCTGCATTACCTCATTAAAAGAATAATTCGACTTATTATTGTCAGTCAAATATATGTCATCCTTATCATTTCTCTCAACCCTTTTTCGACATACATTATAGTGATCAGGTTGATCAAATAAATCTTTCTTCTTAATAGACATACCATGATCCGTCATATCGATAGTACTGTCCATGGCATGTCGCTTCCATGAACCATCATAATAACCATGCTTCCGATATGAAGCACTGGCTGGAGGGAAATTGTACCTCCCTCGAAAAGAGATTTTCCCCTTGTTATCCCGTGTATATGTATTGACATACTTTCTAACATTAGTTAATGGAAATAAATGTCCCAAAGAAGACTCTTGTTGTTGGTGAGAAATAAATATATTTTTGTCAATGTAATGACAAGTTGCACTGTGTTGTGTGGGAATAGAAGAATTTGATTCATTTGTCTCTGCAGCTTGTTGTGTTCTAGCATTAGCCAAAGACGGGTGATCTCTCTCCCATTTAAGAATATCATGTCTAGAACATTCTTTAACACCATTTATGTTACCAATAATCAAATCACAACAAGGTCGATCGAGACCACACACTCTAACCTTTCCTGAAAAGAAAGGAATATCTATTTCCACATCTGCCAGCGGATAAGATTCAATAGTTCCACCGAAAGCTACGCACTTCACTGAAGTACCCGTGAAACAATAAGGAGGAATTAGTGCCTTCCTTAGTCCAATGGTGGAGCACCCACTGTCACGTAAAATAGAAACGGGTTTGTCAAACACAAAACCCCTATGTATGATGAGGGAGCCAACCCCATCATTTAAAGCCAAAACTGGAAGGGCATGTCCGCATCTCAGGTACGTAGGAGACCCAAGTTGAAATAGAGTCTCACATTCTGTGCAATTACCACCATTTTCAAGATCAAAACTACATGCATTGGCGTGAGTGTTGTTGTGAATATTGTCATTATTATCATTATCAACATTAATTTTACAAGCATGAGCTTGTGATCTTCCTCTACTTTGACTCCTAGAAAAATGTGTTTCTCTCCGATCCACTTGACGGTCAGACCGATAGTACCCCTTTTTGTCCGTGCGAGAAGAATGATCTCGAGATGGTGGTGAGACATGATGTTTGTTATTGTAATTATTATATGCATATTGTTTATTTCTATGCCATGAATTACTATTATGGTTGAAGATTCGCCTCTCTCCACCCCGTGAGGGCGAGCGATTATGATGGAAATTGTCTCCACCTCTGTATGAGTTTTGATAGTCGTCCCTATACCGCCTGTCCATGCTACGCGTGCGTGATCTATCATGAGTGCCAGCACACGCAGGCAAAGTTTCCATGACCCTCGTCTTGCTTAAAGGCAAGTTTGGGTGTGCGACCAAAAATGGTTGAGCTAATTTTTCCATTTCTCCTATATTTGTGGGCTTCCTTTCTTGAAGAAATGAGAAAATTTCTGTATTTACCGAAGATAGAATTTTGTCTCTTAAGACGAGATCATAAAGACATTCAAAAGATTTCGTAATATTAGACAGTTCAATCCATCTGTTTAGACACATCTTCACTGAAGACACAAAGTCTTCGAAATCCTTACCTTCCACAGGACCCATAGATTTAAATTTCAGACGATATCCTTCTTCGTCCAAACAATATTTGCGAAGAAATACTGATTTTATGGATTCATAGTCATTTCTTTTGTCATCGGCAATGTTAATAAAAGTTTGTAAACTTTCACCAGTAAATAACCCGACAAAATGTTCAGGCCATGAGGCCTTCGGTAAATTTAAAGCCGTAACTCTTGATTCAAATCTCAAAATAAAGAATCCTATATCGTCATGTAATGAAGAAAAATTTGGTAATTTTAAATTAATGATCTTAGAAGATCCTGTACCAGGAGATTCTCTAGAACAAGAAGATTGTAAACGCATTTTTTCTAACTCAAAGGTTTTTTCCCTTTCGAATTTCGCTTGATCTGCAGCAATTTCTGCTAAACGAATTTCTCTCCATCTCTCATGTTCCCTCTCTTCTTTCTCTCTTTCTTCTCTTTCTTTTTTTTCCTTCTCTCTCTCTTTCTTCTCTTTCTCTTTTTTCTTCTCTCTCTCTTTCTTCTCCTTCTCTTTTTTTCTTCTCTCTCTCTTTCTTCTCTTTCTCTTTTTTCTTCTCTCTCTCTGTCTTCTCTTACTTTGTATTCTGCAATTTCTTTATCTACATAAGATATCAAATCATCACCTGAGAAACCACAGTCCTTCCCATTTTGTATACATCCTGCTTTAACTTTTACAAAGTCAGCCATAATGGAATCAAAGAGTAATGGGATATAGATGCAAAAGGTATATCTTTCCCACTTGTAATTAAATGACAATACTTAGTCGTAAGGTAATTCAAACCTTTTTTTTTAAAACCAACTGTATATACAGTATTTATTCGTTTTGTGTGATATACTTGTCTCTGAAGTATATGATACTTATCCACTACTCTCCCAGAGTATCTGTAATCCTCATATATATTAACATATCAGCAATTAACAATTTAATATCATCACCATCAAGTAAGAAATATTGCCATTGATACCTAATTAAAAGCATGCCATAATATCACATTAGACAAAAGACCAAAAGGCAAGGCCGGAAACAAATAAGGAAAAAGACAACAGTGTAAAAATTCATAAAATTATGCAATATACTAAACAACTGTTTCCACTGCCAATGAACAGTACAGGACGAGATACATCCCATAGAACTGCTGTACATTATAAAAAGAAAGTCAGAGGAGACCTACGGGTACAAACATAATCATACTGAACTAAATAAGAAATACACGACAGTATGTTACTTGACAGCACAGCTAAAAAAATAAAAAAATATTAATCTCAGTCAGAGCGGAAATACGACAGCACTAAATGCTGAATCCCTGAAAGAGATCAATACAATCAAAATCTATAGAACGACGACAACTAAACTCATCCAAAGATATAATTGAGTGTCGCCCACACGAAGACATAAAACACAAAAGATACACAAAACAAGATGTGCCTGGCATTGTTAGGAGTGGAGACCATGACATTACACAACATATATTCACTTATCTGAATAAAAAATCCACGACCGCCAATCCTCGCTGTAGACAATAGCATTCAACCTCGCACTGTAGCCTTGAATCTATGCAACACACCAGGGTCAACGACAGAATGTAAAGTCGAGTTCCAAAACACGTTTGAGCGTTGAGCGTCCTGCCACACACATTCAAGACGTAGATGGCAGAGCGGATAGTGCGTTCGCTTGCTGAGGCGGGGTTTACGGAAGGTCCAGTGATCCTGGGTAAGCCAAGTGGTCAGCAAATCTGTATTTGATGACGCCTACGTAAAAGATTAAATCATCCGTAAAAGATTAAATCATCCTTCTTGACCATTGCAGACAAACGAAATGATTTCTCGGACATCAGGATTGAAAGACTTGTCAGACTTGAAAGACTTGAAAGAATGTTCTGGATACCGTCACGATCCTCACGATTCGTATTACTATAGTTGTTATTCGTATAATAAATGTCCACTGGTCAGTTCAAATCAAGATGTTAGAGTCCGTTAAGGTGACCTTGCTGTAACGGTTATTGACAGCGATTAAACTTGACATGGCCTCGAAGTGAAAATATTTGTCAAAACTACCTGCGACAGCAATATATGGTGCCGATAATCTTAAGATATGTCCAGGCAGACGAATGCATGTTCAGCGACTGGAATAGAATATATGTTGTTTGGCATTAATGTCTTCAAAAACAGTCCAATGTCTTGGCATGACCTCGCACCAAAACTGTGATTTCTTGTGATTTCAAACATTCGTTTTCATGAGCAGTTTCCACAGTACAGCCTTGTATACATTCCAGACAATTAATTCATCTTCAACGGATTGAGCCTCCCATATCTGTGGCGTTAAAAGTTTATATTATTCAGTTGATCAATTATACTCGTTTTCTCAAGTGTCTAGGATTATTAGACGAAGTGTCCCTAAGGTTCATCACCGCCACAATCAATCTCTCCAACTGTAATTCAAACGACCCAAATCAACGGGCAACAGACAGATTTGAAACTCTGTAAACATTTTCACATTTAATCAACGGATACTGTACGGCTTACAAGGCATTACAAGTTAGGTAAATTCAGCAAGTTCCATATTCAGAGTTTCACACACAAGCTTTAACTAATCCTTTTCCATTTGTGGATTTGCAATCAGACACATTGTTGTCTTTCAAGACATGTTCCATTTAACATTTTCCGTCAATCTACCATCTGGTAGAAAACACACAAACCACCCATTTTGGGTAAACACAAGCTCTGTCCATTTTTCCTCCAAAAAACTCACGTCATGTGCGCAATACACAAAGCGACCAATCCTCAATGTGTCGCGCTTATCAGCACCCAAAACTGTGTTTACTTTCTGGTGTGTGGCGTGCAAAGCCAGCGCCACAGCCACTCAGTCGTAGTAGAGGCAGCTAGGAATAGTGATGATTAAAGCTGCTTGGCCTTAGTGGGGGAAAGCTTGTGCAATGATGGTAACTTGAGTAATGATGGTACTTGAGTAGTGACGATAACGTGAGCAGTGATGGTAACTTGAGTTATGATGGTACTTTAGTAGTGACCATAATTTGAGTAGTGATGATGACTTTTGCGTTGCTTTATTGAGTGAATGAGATTACTGAAGGAGACTTGCTGGCTTGGACTTGCTAATGACTATAGGGGCTCGCAAGAGTGACAAAAGCTTCTATGGTGTGATAGAGAGTGAGCTTTCTCTATCCGTTAGTTTTTTAAATGATTACACAGCATAGCTCCCTTGACAGTACCATTAGTTGCCTGCTGTTCTGTAATCAAAGCTGGTGGACAAAACAAACATGTAATTACTACAATGCATTATCACCAGAATATTAAGTGAAGCAGGTACTGTCAAAGGCCTCCTTCTTGAGGTTATTCAAATGCCTCGAGCTAGTAGTATAAGCAATTCCAGTTTGTTCTACTTCCAGATATCTCCCGTTATCTTGCATAGCCATGTGAAATTTACAATCCATCTTTCCCTCGCTGGGTCGCTCGACGCAGTCATCCGAGGTCAGTTCATGTAAGGAATGTGGGTTATGTTTACATATTCATGCTCACCGCTTTCCTCTCCGTAAGTCCATCTTTCCTTCATAATGCTACTCAGCTAATGTACAGTCAAATTTTGATGCCTTAAAGAACTTACTATTCTGCATATAAAGTATGGAAAAATATGATGAAATAACTTCAATCGGTACATTTTCCTGTGCCATTCTTTAATTCATTATGTGCTTTTCTATTTCTTTTTTCCTCACTTCTGACAGTATTTGTTATTTTTGATTCATTTTTTAAACTCTCTTCCTTCAATTCAAGATTTCGTGTCATGTCTGGGCTTGATCGACCATCTTTACTGATTATTGTAATCACTGACTTTCGTGTGAACCCATATTAAGTCCTGGATCTGTAGAATGAAAGGTTGTTTACGAGTGCGTACTACATTTCCGACCATACAGTAAAAGGATTACAACGTAAGAACGGAGATGACCGCAGTGAGTTTGTTTTATCGCTAATACGGCTTTTGTTACCACCGATTTTCTGCTAGGCTTGGTACAAGAAACCCAGGATGTTGTCTGATAAGTTGTTAAAGGTTGCATATGCCGTGCCCAACAACATGTTGAAAATATCCATCTGGAACAGAGTAAAGACACGTAAGATAACGAATTGGATTATTGAAGCACGAAATGTTGTAATCGTTTCGGGGTAGATTTGTTGTAGGCAATAGTTACGCTACGTGGTCAATCTGGGAAGATATTATCAGTGTTAGATCTATGAAGTGGTGAGTTATAAACATGATCAATGTCAACAGAAGAGGCAATACTTTATTTGGAAGTACAAATATGAAAAATTTATTTGAAAAATAAATGAAAAATCTCATCTTATGTGTCACGCCGGAATTTGCCATGACACGGATGGGGGATAAAACGTCTACCAATGTCAGACACTTGAATATTGTTGGCTTGGCATGGAAAATAAAGATAAGCTATAAAATATGGATTTTAATTTAAAGGATCGGAAAACGTATTTGAGCATCTTCTGGGCTTACACAGTAAGAAAACTCTACATTTACTAATATGGAATGCCCGAAATCCAAGGAACCTAAAAGCGAAGTCATAGTACGATTCTGTGGTAAAGTAATATCCCAGACCACGTGTAAGAGGCATCTTAACCAAGTTGCCGAAACTATTTACCCGAGCCAGAAGTCTATATTGCCCAACGTATTTCGGGTGAGTTGTACATTTTATAATTCTATATTTTACAATATTAACATGGGAAAATTGCTAGTTGACGTCCAAGTTAACACAAGGCTGGCAACCTCAGCATATAGAATGATGGTTTCATGAACCACCACTGCAAGAGCTGGTGACAGTGTCATGCGGATTTCTCATAAAGAACCAAAAGCAAAGGTAGTCCTAAGTTACACATGGAGCTGGGAGTGGGTGGTGACATAAATAATGCACATAATTATTATAGTAACCTTTTCAACTAGTGCATATGTATGTAGAAACATGTTTTATATAAATGCAGTGAGTGTTTTCCGGTCACTGGGATTAACATTAATGCTCACAGAAGGTAAAGTTCTGAAGTAGATGGTATGTTGGAACGATAGGGAGGGACACATGATTTTCGTTACAGAAGACACAATACTCAGGGGGGATATTTTTCTCTCTCTTATTTCTTGTTACTAGTCGGTGGTACTAGTATGTAAGAAAAGTGTGTAGTATAAATGGCCTTTAGTCAAAGCTAGACACCAACATCAGAGGGGTCTTGAAGACGCTTTACCATCTTCGTAATTAACACACGATACTACGAGGTGCGTGTTGCAGCCACCAGACTTGACCAGTGACGAGAGAGAACCAGCCTACAAAGAACCAACATCGACTGGAGCAGAAGCCAACCGATACCTTACTGGCAGCTAAGTACCCACTTAAAGCTGCCAAGTGAACTCTTTAAGCAAATTCCTTAAACTAACCAGATCATCACATGTGATGAACCCTTAAGGCTAAGATTTTTCTATGTCTATTCCCTTATTTATTGTAACTGTTCACTATAAATGATTATTAAATTTGTTTTCTGTATATATACAAATTGATTTCATCAGTGAACTGCACCCGTATGTCTCAGTCATCATAAATACACATAAACAGAGCTATTGAAGTAATATTTTACTGATTTAAATCAGTTGGGGGTTCATCAAACAAGCAAAGTAATCTTCTCCTCATAGAAGGTCTGGGAAGATAACAAGTTAAGTACGGCCTGGATAATTTCAGCTGTAGTACTTGATTTCTAAAATTTCCTTGAGGCTCCCTAGAACTGAAGCATCCTTCTTCAATTCAAATCTCAGCCAAGAGTAATCTTGAGAGAAAGGTAGATAGATACCTTTTACCCTCAATGGATACTCTGAATTTGGGCCACTGATGGATCATCACTGCAGAGCAATAAGAGCAAATCCTGGGACATAAAACATGCATAACAATACATGACAAAAATGGCATCTTGTATTAAGGAATACATAACAATGCTTATATATATATATATATAGGATATATTATATATATATATAAATATATATATATATAAATATATATATATATATATATATATATATATATATATATATATATATATATATATAATATATCCTATATTAAGGAGTAAGCAAAATGTATCCTCATGCACGAACATTATTATGCCACATTAAGGGGTGTATTTAATAATGATGGTACATAAAATTAGTTTTCTAGTCTAGCATCATGCACATTTAAATCTGTATTATAATGATAAGTAAATATCTACAGTCTTAAGGAATTAATGTTCCTTGGTAATAGTGAAATAACTTGGCAGTTTAACATACCCACAGAGAACTTTTCGCGTCTACATAAATAATAAATCCGAAGGCACTGACAAATATAACAGTCTCCTCTCAGAATGGGTTTATCTAACTGTAGTTTCCATAGTGACGATTTTGTTGTGGCAAGTGGCTTTTTAAAATTTATGTGTACTACTTTTTTTTTGTAGCAAGCTGCTTTCAACCATCTAACATATACATGGAGCTGTTGGTTATTTCAGGACCCGGTTTCATTTATTGTAATATTTTCTGGTTTGTATTTATTTTATGCTTTATATTATGTTATTTCTCCAGTAGGTATTTGTACTTATTAGTTATAATTCATAATGTTTTATTGTTCAGAAAAATGGTTTTGTCTATACTGGTATGCATTTAATGTTGACTGGAGGATTATTTATAGTCAATCCGTATTTATCTGAGGGGGGGGGGGGGGAACCTACCACTACTGTAGACTTCTGGCTCGCATCCTTATTTATTTATGTTTTTATATGTTAGCTTTCCTTTTTGTAATATAGGTGTTACCTGTGTGTTTTCTTTACTGGACTGACATTGACAATGATGTTGTCAGGGCTGTCGGGCTTACAACATGTGGCCGACGTATTTCTTTGTAACGCGAATATGATGTGGGCCGTTTAACCTTGGCGTATGTTGTTGACATATGGATGCGAGTCATGGGCAATGACTACAACCAACAAAAGCCAGATCCAAACCTCAGAAATGAGGTATCTGAGGCAGTGGCGTATTCTCTATGTGTGTTGTGCGTGCTGCGCACACCTATGCCCGAAGGAAAATAAAAATTTAATTTATTATTCTATAAAATATTTCTCCTCTAATGTTCTTCTTTCGGACCGCACGCACCAGGATAACGGATTTTCCCGCATAGAATCTACGAGTATAATCTAGTTTCAGTTTCCCCAGACGCTATTTATAGTGTAGTTTTTACTGGTTGGTAGCAATCGCCCGAAGTTTCTCGGGTAATTCCGTCACGATGCGTGCGGCTCGTTTCGGATTCACGTCTGAACACTGGTTTGATTGGAGCGGGGTCAAAGGCCAGATACGTCAATACAATACGAAAATGCGTGCGGTGGCCTAGCAGCTCTCGGGTTGTAAAAATCGGTTGTGTCCGTCCAGCGTTTTTTGTGATTAATTTTTGTTAGTTGCCGGGAATGCAGATTATTACAGTGACAGTGAGTTTCAAGTTAAGTTAATTAGTATTTCGGAGATAATTGACATATACCCCTAATAACTATCGTTGCGTAATTGAATATAGTTGGTTTTTAAATTAAGAGGGGAAGAAGTTAAATAGTAGGCGTACATATTCATTTTAAGTAGCAGCACGCCTAGCTCGCATTACCAGGATACGCCACTGATATGAGGAAGGTGGTTGAAGTAACAAGAAGAGACATGGTCCGCAACCATACGATACGTCAAGGCCTAAATGCCACCCGCTGCAGACCCAAGTGGAACAGTCCCAACTAAGATGGTTTGGCCATGTCTGCAGAATGGGAGAAGATCGGCTACCATGACAAGCATGGGAAACAAAGAGCCAGGGATCCATACCCCAGGACGACCGAGAGTCCGCTGGGAGGACAACATTAGACAATCTTTGAAGGACCGAGGACTGGAATGGAACCAGGCCAGGAAGAAGACAGCTGATAGAATAGTCTGGCGCTCTCTCTTCCAAACCTCTACATCTCACGGTAGAAGGGGAACAACTAAGTAAGTAAGTAAGTATGTTGATGATCGGAATAATAATGATGGAAGCCGGTAACTCTGGATGGGTCAATATGACATGACCAACTGGTAACGTATAAACTCTGCACTCGTTGGAAGAGTTATGGACGATAACATATTTTATTCTTGACGAGACTTATAACAGTGGTTCAGAACATCTTCAGAACAATAGCGTAGACATGGCAAAAATGTACATGGCAAGATTACATTCACCAGAGGCGTTGACTGACTGCACTAACCGTTACCATATGGCGGTTAACGGAAGCTCTACAGTAACGTACGTGTAGATTACATGGGTTTACCACAGTGACCATGCTAATAATCTTGAGCATATATAGATATATCTAGTTATTTAATTACGATCCAGTCAACTCCCAACGTTAGTGGGACGCACTAACAGCTTGACATATGTGATCAAGCTGAAGCTCTGCCATAACGATTACTGAAGACAAAGTATCGGAGGCGAGATACTTAAAACGAGACGTTTCTGGCTAAATATTTGAAATAAAACTACTCTTGGTATTGTTTATCAAGAATATCTTCTTCATCTTCCAGATGATTATACTTTCTTTATAACTATCTCTTTCCTCGACTACGGACAAGCATGCGAAAAATTCACGTCTATACAAGACGAAGGATATCTTGATCTGCCTCAAAAGTACGTTGGCCGAATAGCAACAAATCACTGCGTCATACCGCGCCATTCCCCGTATTACAATGGTGCACGGTCGTACACAAATAACATTACAAAACATATCAATGCTGTGCTCAGATGCACGTCTGAAAATACCAGGCGTGTATCTGAGAGCTTTAAACATTTATCTGACACTCAACGAATATAAAGTATTTAACAATAGGGTTTTATTAACTTTTGTATTTCCGGTGAGGTCTTAGTGCCTATGAGATTTTCTACTCATTTCTACCTTGTGGTTATTGCAATATGTCTTAATAATTTGCCTTTGCTGGTCCTATTTGTTGCAGTTTGCAGTCCACTAGAAAGTGTCTAATTGTGTTTGGTTGTTGACACTATTCACATGTGGGTACTTCTATCATGAAATATCCAGTTCCAAGCTGAGCCTTCGCAGTTTTTTTATTAATTGGTATTTTTTAGTTCATCTTGTATTTGAAATTGTTTGCTTGGTTTTTTTTTCAGGATTTTATGTGAGTGTCTTCCTTTTTTTTTGCTTTGATCCTCTCCTTTTATCTATTCTTTAGTTATTATTAAGCTCTTAATTTCAAATTTCCCTAGGCCTACTTCAATTTTGTTATAACTAGTTATTCCCCTTTGGCTTCTTTGTCCGCAAGTTCATTTCCTGCCATCCAAACGTGTGCTGCTATCCATGTTAGTATGACATTGCATTCTTCGGTGTGTAGAAATGTATTGACCTGCAGTATGTCTTCAATAATATCAGGCCTGCTGCATTCATTTCTGTTTCTGATTGTTAGAATTGATTAAAGAGAATCTGTGAGAATGGTTGTTTTATTTCGTGGGTTTTCTGCAACTATTTCTAAAGCTTTCAGATTACCTCTAATTCCGCTATAAAGATGGAAGTACTAACTGTTTCTTTATATCTTTTGTAAATTTTCAATTTTGGTATTACTATTCCTGCTCCTAATTGTCTGTCTTCATCTTTTGACCCATCTGCACATATAGTTAAGCTTCTTCTTCTTTAATCCTTAGCCGCCGACCGTCAAAGCAGTCAGTGGCCATCACGCCTGGTGGCGTGTTGTAGGGCAACGACTAATTGATTCCACTTTGCTCGGTCGGCGGCCATCCTTCGTACAGTGTCCCAACTCTAGTTCATTCCCTGCATCTCAGCCTCCACAGTCCTGCTCCAAGTTGTTTTTGGTCGCCCTCTCTTTCGTTTTCCTTCAGGGGTCCAAAGCATAGCTGTTCTTGTGATGGCATCGGGGTCTCTTCTGAGGACATGTCCAACCCAGTGTGCATGTCCTCTTGCTTGCTCCGAGTGAGCAGATCTTGGTTGGTAATGGTATTCGGCCAAAAGATTCGGTGAATTTTTCTTAGGCATGTTGTGTGAAAAGAAGACAATTTCGACATTTCCTTCTCTGTAACTCTCCAGCATTCCGCACCATAGAGAAGCACAGAAAGCACACAGCTCTGATATAATCTTAATTTTGTGCTTGTGCTGTACTGAGTGGACTTCCAAATGTTGTTTAGACTAAAAAAGGCTGTTCTTGCTTTGTTCATTCTGTTGTTGATGTCTTTGCTTGCTCCGCCATCTGGTGTTACTATGCATCCTAGGTATGTGAAGGTGTCCGTCTGTTCCAGTTGCTGATTGCTTACTGATGTGGGCTCAGGGTTGCTCACATTGAGCGTCATCACCTCTGACTTCGTTAGATTGATGTTCAAGCCCACATGCTGGCTATACTTATTAAGTCTATCAGTTTTTTTAAATATATGATCTACACATCTTCTGTTCTGTCTAAATCCTGCTTTTTCTTTCCTCAGTTTGTGGTCTACTGCTTTTGATATTCTCTGTATAATTATCCTGCCTAGTATTTTGCTGGGAACTGAGAGAAGAGTGATTCCTCTCCAGTTATTGCAGTCTGCAAGATCCCCCTTCTTAGGCAATTTGAATATTATTCCTTTGTTCCACTCTGTTGGTGTTGTCCCTGTTTTCCAGACTTGATAGTTAAGCTATTATGTATGCTGTTCTATGTACCCCAGTGCTTTTCTTTTTATTGAGATTATGTCTTTTCATTTTCTCACGACCTTTTTTAAGTGGGAGTCAGTTTTTGACACTTTTAGTTCCCATGGTGGGATCTTTATGATTACTTTATACTGAGCATTATTGTTTATTATGTTAAATAGGTTTGGATGATGATCTATTACTTTCATTGTTTTCCACCCTGAAGGGTATCTGATAT
The DNA here is from genome assembly GCA_024509875.1 of Oreohelix idahoensis. NCBI lineage: Eukaryota > Metazoa > Mollusca > Gastropoda > Stylommatophora > Oreohelicidae > Oreohelix > Oreohelix idahoensis. The sequence goes on from JAMPIV010022074.1 coordinate 18,638, forward strand.
AGTTTAGTGGAGTGTAACCTATGTATTGGTTACCCCTATCAAAGGTTTTGTGCGCTGGGTGGGTTAAATCTTTTGCCATTTTTGCCCAGTGGCTGAATTTCAGCTCTTTTCTCCGTAGCTCGAGGGGTATAATGTCTAGCGCTACTTCTAACGTCTCTACTGATGTTCCCTTTAAAGCACCTGCTATTATTGATAGTGTTGGGTTTTGGACTTGGTCTAATTTTTTTCTTATTGCTAGGAGCGGCTGATGCATATACAATACTAGTGTAGTCAAGTTTGTCCCTAATAAATGATTTATAGAATGTAAACATTATCTTATTGCAGGCTCCCCAGCCACTTCCTTTTATATATTTAGCATGTTAGTACGTTCCCTACTGTTTTTTACTAAAAGTTCTATGTGTGTGTTCCAGTTTAGTTGCTGGTCTAGTATCATATTCTGAAATCTAGTGGTTTTTCTTGTGCTTACATTTTACTTACTACTTACTTACTTAGTCGTTCCCTTTCTACCGTGAGGTGTAGAAGTTTGGAAGAGAGAGCGCCAGACTATCCTATCGACTGTCTTCCTCCTGGCCTGGTTCCATCCTAGTCCTCGATCCTTCAAAGATTGTCTAATGTTGTCCTCCCAGTGGACTCTGGGTCGTCCTGGGGGTCTGGATCTCTTGCTCTTTGTTTTGCATGCTTATCGTGGTAGCCGATCTTCTCCCATTCTGCAGACATAACCAAACCATCTTAGTTGGGACTGTTCTACTTGGGCCTGAAGGGGGTGAGATTTTAGGCCTTGACGTATCGTCTGGTTGCGGACCATGTCTCTTCTTGTTACTTCAACCACCTTCCTCAGATACCTCATTTCTGAGGTTTGGATCTGGCTTTTGTGGGTTGTATTCATTTTACTCATTAATGTTAATATCAGTAATATTATTTTTTATTACACGCCTTAAACTGAAGCGCATTCCTACTGTTTTTTTTTTTTAACATTTAGATGAAATCGCCACTCTTGCATCCAGTCGGATACTTTATTAGTTTGTTTTTGTATTGTTTTATAGAATAATGGAAGATTTCTTCCTATTTTCCATATTTGCAAACTGAGATAAGTTACTTTTTAGGTCTTTAAACTCATCGCCTAGGTCGTTGATCATAATCGTGAACACTGATGATGATATTAATGATCCCGGTGGGATTCCATTTTGCTGTTCATATATATCGGATCTATCATTGTTTATTTGTACCTTAAAATATCTATCCTGTAGGAAGTTTTCTAGATTTTACCTATTGTACCTAATTTTCCGATATCGCAACAGTGGAGTAGATACAGCAGTAGAAATAAATATTATTACACGAAACCTAGCCTCTGCTAAATGAGACGTACTGAGTGACTCCAGCTCAGACCACTTGCCCATAGAAATTAAGCTAAACGACAAATACAGATCTAGTCCAAGAAGCTCCAAACCTACGCTCAATTTCAAAAAAGCAAACTGGGATTCCTTCCAGTTAGAAATAAGTAAACTAAGCATAGAACAAATTGAGTCTAACAGTGTAGATATATTTGCAGAAAGATTAACAAATGAGATGTTAAAAATAGCAATAAAATGTATACCAAACAGGAATATGCCTCCTTACTTAAAAGCAACACAAAAAAGTAAAGATAGGGAAAGAAACAAGAATAAAAATCCAGTACCTTGGTGGACAGAAAGATGCTCAGAACAACTGAAACTGAGGGAAAGGGCCCTGATAAACTATTTTAAAGTCAGAACTGAAGAGAATTACATAAACTATTAAACAAAAAAAAAACAAGAAACGAAACAAATAACACAATGTTAAGAGCAAAGGAAAAGAGTTGGAGAACATTTTGTCAAACATTAAATCATAGGTCACAAATAAATAACTGAAGTTTGGAGAAAACTAAAAGCAATTAAAGGAGGAAACAACAATAAATTTATAATCCCAACAATTAAAATCCCGGAACAAGCTGAAACAGGTAGAGAAAATGCTAAATACTTCTATCAGCTTAGTATTTAGATACTAACACAGTCTAGATAAGGCAGAGATAAATTGGAGAAAAACTCGTTTCAAAAATTAAAAAAAGAAAATGCGGACAGTACATTGGACGCTAATTATTTAAATGCAAATATTACAGTAGATGAAATAGAAAGAGCATTAATAGGAAAAATCAATACCACCTCCGGACAAGACATTCTCAGCTATGAAATCCTCAAAAAGGTACCATACACCACTCTAAGAGTGATTGCGTCCCTGTACAATAAAAACTGGCACACCGGAAAAATGCCATTTTCATGGAAGAAAGCAGTAGTCATCCCCATGCTAAAGCCAGATAAGGACCCACATGATGCCAGCTCTTACAGGCCAATATCGCTAACATCGCATCTAGAAAAATTTTTAGAAACAATAGTTAACAACAGACTAAAATTTTACCTAGAAACATATAATTTGTACAACCCAACTCAGGCGGGTTTTACAAGCCACCATAGTACAAAAGAGGAACTGCTCTTGTTCGTTCGTTCGTTTGTCTACTATGTTGCTGTTATACCCTGTTCAACCTGAAAGTTGGTTATAATTGGGGTATATATTGACTGCTCTGTAATCAGCCTCCGCTTTTATAGTGCCTAGTTGTCTTTGTCGTGAACATGTGAAATTACATCTCATGAACCACGAAAAGCTGTTTACTTTTGACCGTCCGTTCAAGTCTCTTTCCGTTTCTAAAAGCGACGGACATCAAACTGTGTTTGACTCACCCGAGCCATCAGAAGCTTTTTTCTGGGTCAGTTCTCGGGCCAGCGTAAGGCTTTAGATGTTGTTCCGACTAACTAAATCAAAGACTAATTAGAGACACACCAAAAGCTGAAAAAATGATAGGGCCGCTTGACTAGAAGAGGACGATCGTTATGCAGACTGACTCCCTTGCTAAGAACACGACACTGATTGACAGAATTAAAAAGTAACAGAAATTTGTAGGGAAGGTTAGGATTGCAAAAACATAAAAATAGTCTAATACATATCTGCGCCACGATAATAATCATAAGATTGTTAGTCATAATTCGTGATCATAACTTTAATCTCATTGTTATTGTTGAACACAATCGACATCATTGCACTCCGGGCAAACCCATAGGTGCTCAGTCTCCCTCAGTATATGTCGAAGAGTGTGAATGCTAACTGTTCCTGTTGCTCGCTGGTTATAAACACGACGGTTACATCCTCTTATACGCCCATCTTTGCTAGCATGACGTTTGATGCCAAATTCCTACAGTCCTAACCTTGATGATTCATCTATTGCCATCTCATTCTCTAACAGGCGGGCGATCATTAATTGTTGACAGTATCTCTCCCTGTTCCATGTCCAGTGTCCCTACTGTGGGTGCTCTCGATGCTAGTCTGTCAGCTCTCTCATTATCGCGTACACCTGCATGACCAGGATAGTTGATCCACACCAGCTCCTGCAGATTCGAAGCTTCTACCTCTATTCAGCATCCTCTACCTCTATTCTCATTCTGGAAGTTATCTTGAAAGACCCGTTATGTTGGATGATAAGTTTAAATAAAGACAATAAAGCATTAGTCAACTGACATGTGGCATTCATATACAACATACCGCCGTTTCCATGACAGCCCATCAGCCTAGGTTGTCTATATCCAAAACCTTCAATAAGAACTCACTTTCTCTGATAAAATAGAGAGTGTGAAATAATGTTCATGTAAATTCTGAGACCTCGGGGCAGATCTGGCGTGAGGGGACTTTTCGCATGTTACACCAATTCCCTCACATTCACACATAGACACACATTATATCACCTATTCCATTGTCGTCACAATTTCCCTTTTCGCATGTTACACCAATCCACTCACATTCACAAATAGACACACATTATATCACCAATTCCATTGTCATCAACATTTCGCTTTTCGCTTCATATGGAACAGGAAAACACCGATGCAGGCTGCAATGTTTTACCCATATCATGGCTTCTTAACCTTTTATTTCTTTCTTTGCCATGGACAAATTTGATTGTCCAGCGAAGGCTGCGGACCCATTATTAGGGAAAAAACTTACATAAATACAAAATTTAAAAAATTACATAATATATTTTAGATTACGTACACGGATCCCATAGAACCCTGTTGAGAATTGTTACATGGTCAGCGAGCATTTTGGTTTGAACTTGATTCGGATGGTCGCACCATGTAGCACTTCTACTAAATAAAATGAAATAGTTCGCGTGTAGCGGTGTACGAGTATGACGCGTTAGACTTAGTTAAGTAGAGTCTTTGTGTGACCTTCGAGCCCTATGGCAGTGTTTGGAATATGTGGCATGACCACTAACTTATATGTATAACCGTCTGTGTTCGGGATTTCAATACCTTATGAAATGATAATGTATAAGGACCAGTGAGTCTATGATTAATGTAAATGATAATGTATAAGGACCAGTGAGTCCAGGATTTATATACGACGGTAGTATTAAAACGCGATATTCGTCAAACACGATAATGTGTAACGGCTGTTAGAGCATGGCGAGCAATGCTAAATATAATATGGACATAGTTGTGAAATATATATATATATATATATATATATATATATATATATATATATATATATATATATATATATATATATATATATATATATATATATATATATATATATATATATATATTTTAGGCAGAGACCCTAATAGAACTGTAAGCGGACAGTTTAATACTGTTTGAATAATAATAATTATGCCAAGCAGTTTCGTTGAAATATAAGTGAACGTTAATTAAAACGGCAAAGTAATAGACATGCAATGTCTAAGAAATAGTAGACTCTACGCTATGATGTATCTATTGCTCTTGAATATGAACTATATGATTATCGTTTATCCATGTTGAAAGAATGAATATTTATTAAACATTTTAAGTCGTCAACAAGAACATATGGGATGGAAATTAATATAGAAAAAAAGCAAGATATTGGTGAATAGCCATAAGAAACATGTTCCGACCAACATTACGTTAAATGGGCAAACGTTAGAAGAAGTTAACACCTTTAAATATCTTGGGTCCACTATATGTAGTGATGGGAGATCAAGTAAAGAAATCAAGACAAGACTTGAGATGGCCTCAGCTGCCACGACAAGACTGAATGTGATCTGGAAAAGTAACATCAGTTTTCCTGTGAAGATCAAATTATACAAATCACTTGTATTATCTATTCTCTTATATGGGTGTGAGAGCTGGACACTCACTGCAGATACGGAGCGAAGGATTCAGGCTTTCGAGCATAAATGTTATAGAAGAATTTTGCGCATTCTCTATAAAGAGCACAAAACAAATGTCTATGTTAGAGAGAAGATAAACACCTATGCAGGCCACCAAGAACCACTTTTGTCAGTAGTGAAACGTCGAAAGCTTGCCTGGTTTGGGCATGTAACTCGTCATGACTCACATTCGAAAATGATCCTCCAGGGAACAGTCGAAGGTAAACGGAGAAGAGGAAGGCAAAGAAAATCCTGGGATGATAACATCAAATAATGGGCAGGACACGGTTTTTCCACACTTGTACGCATTGCTGAGGATAGAGAGCAGTGGAGGACCCTGTCTGCTGATGCTTTCACCATGGCACCCCTACGACCCATGACGGGTTACGGGTTGAGATGAGATGATGATGAAGTCGTCAAAACTGGACTTATTTTAATGAAGGCGTTCTACAGTTCCAGTTTCGAATGTTGTATGAAGTTTAACCGTTGATCTTCAATGTATTGGTCAAACAAGAATTGAAATAATAAAACACTGTAAGATGAACAACTAAGAAGTTTATTAAAGAAACTTTTATATTAAAACATAAAACGAACTACAAACGAATCCAATGTTGCAGCAAGAATCGATACATAGTGTATGACAGGACAGATGAATCAACAGTACATAACACGAAATGTAATATTGGTCCACTTAATCAAAGAAAAGTCTGCAACAAACCCACTCAAATAACCCCTCCTCCCCTCCAGGTTTCAGCAGTACACACAGGTTAAGAAACCCTGCCGTAGACTTTTTACATATACTTAAGATCCCATTGACACGCGGGCTTCCACAGCTTGATTGTAGAGAACTGGATTATAAGCGACGAAAGCTTAAAATCTATATTTTGTGAATTAATCTTTTTATTTATTGTACTTGCAGAATAAAATGAAAAAAAAAAAGCCTGCGGTTTTAATATGCGTCACGTGTGATGATTATGCGTGGCTCACGTAATGGCTGATTCGGATTCCAAAAATCAGTGCTTAAAGTACATTTTGTGAATTTAGCAGTTTGAGGATTAAAGTTAAAAAAAAAAAAAATACAAAAACCAATAAAGCAAAAAAAAAAAAAAACAAAAAAAAAAAAAAAAAAAACAAACACACAAACAAACACTGGTTGTATTTGGCGACAGTTTTAAACAATGCCGTTAGGGAATCAAAACAGTTTCAGAATTTCGGTTAAAAAACGCACACATACACACGCGCGAATACACATAACTGTTGTGGTTTTGCAACAAAATCGGAAAAAATATAATGTTTAGAAATCTGGGCAATGTTACGATTGGGGTTAAAAGAAAAAGAAGTAGATGTTTTACAGCAGTTAAACAAATATATAAATAATGTTTAGGAATTTGAGCAATTTTAGAATTTCGGTTAATTCGCAGCAGTTAGAGTAAACGTACTTACTTCCTTAGTAGTTCATTTTCTACCCTGGGGTGTAGAGGTTTGGCACAGAAAACGCCATACTGTCCTATTGGCGGTCTATCCCCTGACCTGGTTCCAATCTAGTCCTAGGTCCTTCAGGGATTGTCAAATGTTGTCCTCCCAGCAAACTCTGGGTTGTCGTGGCGGCCTAGATCCCCGGCTCATGGTTTCTCATATTTGTCGTGGTAGTCAATCTTCTTCCATTCTGCTTACATGGCCAAACCATCGTAGTTGGGACTGTTCTACTTGTGTCTGCAGGGGCTGGGTTTTGCGGCCTTGCCGTATTGTCTGCTAACGGACCAGATCTCTTCTTGTTACTTCAACCAGCTTCCTCAGAAACCTCAATTCTGAGGATTGGAAATGATTTTTGTGGGTTGTAGTCAATGCACATGACTCACATTCATATATCAAGACTGAGACATAGGTAGAGCAGTATACAGCCATCTTCGTCCTCTTGCCAATCTCTCTTTTGCTGAGGAATCCTCGATTTATTGCCTGAAAAAGTCTCCCAGCAGCCGCTTTTCATGTAGCTAATTCTTCTTTGATGCCTCCCTTCTAGTCTGTAACAGCTGCTCCAAGTTATTTAAAGTGGTTGATCTGTTCCACGGTCTGTTTTTCCAGTATAATATGATATCTTTTTCCTTCTTTTGAGAATATCATGTTTTTTGTTTGGTTTGGAGCTGCTGAAAACCATTCCACTCTTCAGTGGTTCTTCCTTCCTGCCTACAGGCTGAATAGCAGTTAAAGTAAAACTAAAACCAACTGGGCCATTGTCGAAACACGTTGAGGGAGATGTAAAACCACATGGAGACGAGAACCACAGATAGACCTAAACTGGACAAAGAAGACACGTACATACATCCCACGGATAGTACAAGTCATGAGAGCTTGCCTTGAATTAACTGAAGAGATACTCCCGTTGGTGTTGGAAAGTAATGATGATGATGCTGACGTCAAGAGATCAAGATGGGGTGTCATATCTTGTATCTGTCATTACCTTCAGCTCTCTACTAGGCACAGACCTTGAGCAAATTGACCCCAATCCTTTCTGTTTTTGTGCCACTAGTTCGAGGTCGGTTCAGGACGTTTTTTTTATCTACTGTCCTGGTTATTGTGACGATGGGTTCGAAATTTAGGGTGGAGCTACCCTCCCCTAATTTATTCTTGATTTTTTGGGCACGCCCATTTTTCATCTTTTTTTTCTAGTTTCGGTCGCTGCTAGCATGTCACTTTGATATGACAAGGTAACTCCTCTTCGCTCTCGCGAAAGTGACCAGCAGAGATGAAAGGTCTGTTAATGCTGGTAAGAGTGACTTTGTGACGCGTCCGAGACGCTTGTGTTGTTATGCGCCGGAAACTTCCCCGTGTCTTTAAGTCCAAGGAAAGTCTGGGATCCTCGCAGGGTAAGAGCGGTCGCTCTGTTACGCAATCCTTCTTGTAGTCCGACGCCAGGAGGAATCCTCGGGGAAACGTTACGTCGTTTTTCTTCATTTTCTGTCCAGGTGTTCGGACACCTGTGGCCGATTTCTTGTATATAATGAGTCCCCTTCTGTCTCTAAATGCTTTTAGTCCCTGGAACTTCTGTTGTGGAAAATTCTTCCCACTCTCGCGGGAACCAGTTAACTCCTACTGAGTTAAGGGACCTATGGGCCATCGGCCAGATTTTGCCTTCCTGGAAAGGCAGGATAAATCATCTAAGCCGTGCTAGCGTAGTGGTTACAACACCGCTCTGGCGACCGGGTGATACAGGATCAAACTCGTGCGACGGCATTTGAGGATTTTTCGTCGACCCGGATTTGGACTGGATTAACTCGAGACCTGGCGAGGACATTTGAAGGAGTGTCGTCGACCAGGGACTGGCGGCTCCTGAGCCGACCCAGCTGCAATGGGTACCTCCGAAATCGGCGAGTATTTGCCTGAATGGCGAGGGACACCTGTCTCTGTACAAGAAATAAAGGGATACTCACGTAAAATCAATGTCAGGTTAGACATAAAATAATAACCTGAGATTTCGCCTCGAGTATTAGCGGGCGAACACAAAAAAAAAAAAAAAAAAATCTAAGCCTTTATATTGGGGTGTTCACACCTACTAAAGTTGGTTGATTTTCCCGACACCCTACTACGTAACCGGTCGGGTGATCTCCCTTGCTGGGAAATTTATGCCACCCCCGCAAAGTAGGTGGAGCGCCTATGCTCCAATGGCATCAACTTCATAGAGCTACATATTATGGCCAGTTCTAACATCTTGTAACCACCGACGGCTCTACATACTCCATATTTATCACGCGCCGTCACAAGAGTGGCGGGCCTGCGCCATTAGTGGATTTATTACCTCCAACGCGTTTGTAATCTCGAGTACATTCATCGCTACCAGTTAGATCCTGGATTTAAAGCGCACCTGTAAATCAGGGGGAATTAACATGTGCCCAGAAAATTCTTTTCGTGGTGGAGTAATAGTTTTGGGTTGTCTTCCACGGATTGTCAGCAGCATAGGGAGAGGAAAGGGTTATCATATCTCTGTCTGCGATCCGCCAACATCTGTAATACCTAGCCGAATATAAACACAAGTGTGCCGACGAAGAAGGACTTTGGGAAGTGGACTCAGATAAGTGTTTGTGAGGGGAGGAGCTTGAAGCAACTGCGAGATAGGGTTCATTAAGTTGGACTGAACAGCTGTGTTGCTGATCAGAACAAGTCAGCGGGATTGTGTGTGTATGTGTCTAGGAACTTCTTTATTTCAGGGTTTCCTGCAGAAGGAGTAGTAGAATATCTAGCCTAATTATAGTGGGAGTTTGAATTACTGAGACGTGAGAGCCAAGCTTTTTGATTATTCTTATGATTCTTATTAATACTAGCATTGTTTGTGTGTCGATTTTGTTTAACACAATTTTATGATTTGATGGTTTGTGATTGGACATCTTTCTTGTTTTGCCATAGTCTTTTTCCTTAATAAATTAGAACAAAGATCGTGGATCAGACGTCTGTCCTATCTGCACCTGTTTTTGATTAATTGTGGAGTAACTAATGTGCACTTGTCCTTACTCCTAGCCGAGAGAGAGAGAGAGAGAGAGAGAGAGAGAGGCGGAGTGAAAGTAGTTTTGAAACATGGTCATTGAGTGGCAGGAGGGGGGAGTCATTATCTGATCTTTTACTCCTGATAGCTATAATTCACTCCATCCACTTTCAACAAAATAACTCATCTATCTTCTCAGTTCTCACTCAGTCGTTTTGACTAGTCTCAGACAGACTCGGTAAACCACTCTTGACAGTCATGCAGAGATACGTGGCAAAGAAATAGCTGACAGACTAGCCTCAAGTCTACAGTGGATGCGCTAGACATAGAAAAGGGGGAGATACATAGGAATGAAAAAAAAAACTTGAATATCAACACATCAAAGACAGAAATTATGAAGATTAGCAGATCGCCAAGCACACTTAACATACATGTCAACGGCATCAAGTTTAAACATATTTCACAGTTCAAATATCTAGAAAGCATTTTTACAGAAAATGGAAGACTTGACAAATGGAAGACTTGACAGAGAAATTGAAACAAGATGTAAAAAAAGCCACTACTTAAACTTTAGAATATCAGTATGGAGAATAAATAGTGTATTCTTATCAACTGTTTCCTGTTAGTCTGTGACATTGTTGCCGTGGGTTCGTTTCGTTATTCCATTGGGTCTTTAATTCTATTAGTATTATTTGAATATGCATGCTTGAATATTCATCAATATCTCAGTTAATGTCCATACCTAGGTTTTCATTGACTACTGAGTGTCCAAAGAACCGTTGGTTCCGTACGAGCTTCATTATCATTAATATAAACTTCATGTAAATAAGAGTTCATCAGGTCAAACAACAATCAATACTCAAGTAGAAGCAAACTGAGCGTAACCGAAATAACGTGGGTAAGTCCTTGCCTGAGTCCAAACGTTTATTTTACGAAACAACAGATGACGACATTATATATATTATTCATTGATAGCATACATCTATAATTTAGTACATTGTGAATCCATATCATATTCCCAGTCCGTGTCCAGTAAAAAATGAATCAACATCGCCAGAACAGCATAGCTGTGTGCACGCGTAGTTGGGGTTTCCAACGACCGACAATGAGCGTATGCGTCTGATAAATATTATCATATGGACTGAAATATTCTTCTTAGAAGTTGGTTATATACCAATCTATTATATTACTTTATTCACATACATTTGGACTGACCCTGGTCCCTACTTCGAAATACTTATATAAATATGTGGCGATACAATGCCTAACACTGGACATCCATAGGACGCGCCTTCACAGCTTGACGGTCAACGTAAAAAGGGTCTCGTGTCTAAGTCACGATGTGTGACCTACCAACGCCAACACGTCATAAATCGATCGTGTACATAGCGTTCAATAGACCGCGAATTCTTAATCTCAAATTATATTAAACGCTGTGACCCTAGAAATAGCACAATGCCAAACATAGCAGACGGCTTCAATAAAATACCGTAACAGACATGTTATTTAAATAGACTACATGAATCCGTCCGCTTGCTTCCCACCTTTGCCCCTCATTCAGTTCAACCTTGCTTCCCACCTTTGCCCTCATTAGTATTCAAGGTTTGTTACTCAAAACTCAGGCATTTTTCGCTATCCGTCTAACTCATATTTTAGCCACGCATGTTTTTCTTGTTTCACTCGCTGATGAGCGTCGACCTAGATTCGTAACTGTCATTGCTTCAAGGGGACGAATCAAGTGCGTTTTCCGGAAGCTCGCATGCGAGCAGAACCGTCATTATTACTATGACTGACAGAGTGCACGTGCCCAAAACACGTGCAGGTAAACAGCTTTGAAGTTCTCTACAAGGCGGAGCAAATCCTGTGATGTGGTACATACAGGGAAGATAATCGCGGAGATCAGAAACCTTTGTTGTCAATTGACACCGGCAACAGCGCGAACGGATAAAGCCTTTACCTTGGAGGAAAACCCAGTTGATTCCACTGATTGCCCAAGGCGCAACTTTCCTCATATTGATATGAATTTATAAACGTTCTATAGACAGGAACTTGTTATACAAGTTATTATTGTTATACAGTAATTAGGGGATAATTTGATTTTTTGGAGAAATATTTAGCTGAGTGAGTTGAGAAACTCATATAAATGTCTACATCAGACATAATGTCCGCACTGGAGGATATTCTCCAGGATGGTATAGATTATGGAAAACAAGGCCCAGATCTGGAAGAGTTTGTATTAAACCGTTTCTTAGGTAATATGGCATCAGATCTTGAGGAGTTTGTGGATATTAATTTTTGGTCTGTTCCTCACATAATTATTACTAAGGAACTAGCATCTTCGTGTTTTTGTGGCAAGGTACCTCTCTGTGCCGCATGGTCAGAGGTTGAAAAATATTCACCACGCTATACTAGATGACAATGTTCAAGAGGAGCAAATAAAAGATAACAAACTGAGCGAACAGGAAAGGGTGAAATTTTTAGAAAGTATTGCTGAAGAGAGCAGACTACATGAGACAGTGTCCAAACTTACAAGTGATCTACATAAATCGAACTTGGAACTTACTGGTTTGCAAGCAGCATTTTTTTTTCGTACGCCCGCTAATACTCGAGGCGAAATCTCAGGTTATTATTTATGTCTAACCTGACATTGATTTTACGTGAGTATCCCTTTATTTCTTGTACAGAGACAGGTGTCCCTCGCCATTCAGGCAAATACTCGCCGATTTCGGAGGTACCCATTGTTGCTGGGTCGGCTCAGGAGCCGCCAGTCCCTGGTCGACGACACTCTTTCAAATGTACTCGCCAGGTCTCGAGTTAATCCAGTCCAAATCCGGGTCGACGAAAAATCCTCAAATGCCGTCGCCCGGGTTTGATCCTGTATCACCCGGTCGCCAGAGCGGTGTTGTAACCACTACGCTCGCGCGGCTCCCGCAAGCAGCATTGAATTCAGCATTAAGCAAGATCAAAGAGTTGGAAGCTCAGATGGAAGATAAGCATGTCGAAGTTAGAAATCTCACGCAAGAAGTTCAAGAAAAGGAGATGTGTGAGAAATTAAAAGTTCAGGCCAAGGAACGTGAGAAGTCTTATACAGAAACGCCCCTTGATCTATTGAGTGATAATGTGATTCTCAGTCGCCAACTTGAAGAAAAGAATACTGTATTCCCCGAGAAGGTTGATGAACTTAAGAATAGCCATGATAGTACGATTGAGGCACTTCAACTGGAATTGACACAGTTGAGGGCACAGGCTGCTCAAATCCAGGGTCTTCAGGTTCATGTGGCCCAACTTCAGCCACATATGGAAGAAGTGCAAAAGAAGAGATTAAAGAAATTGGCACGACAAAGGAGAGCAAAGAAAGAAAATGATGAGAAAAATAGGTTAGAAGAGTTAACGATGGAGAAAGAGAAAATGGCTAAAATTGAGAAATCACTCACGGAGGAAAGGTGCAGAATTTTGACATCTGGTAACTTAAATAAGAGGCAAGGTGAAGAAATTTCACTCAAAAATGTAGAAATTTCCGAATTAAGGAAAAGAGTTGATGGATTATTAGATATGGTCTTAAACAACAAGATGTTGTCTTGTGTCAATGTTGACAGTGTTAGACATAAAGTTGATTATCAACACGTCACAAATGCAAAAAGTCAGCCATATGCACTCAATGCTAACAGTAACGTCAAACATGGTGTAGATAAATCTTTTCGTTGCAAATACAATTTCCCACGTACTAACGATGCTGCCTCTAATAGTACTGATTCTTGGCGTCAGCGATTATTCACCATCCACCACAAACATTTGCAACTATCAATATTGACAGAACATTTATGTTACTGCTGTAATATTCGGTAACAGAACTGTACCACCGAAAACATACTTTAACAGTTACACATTTAATAATCATTAGTTTTAACAGGTTAAAATATGGATGGACTGATGGTAAATTTTTAATGTATATAAAATTGTCTTCATTGAAACTTAGGTGAGGATTTATAAATATTGTCCTTTTGCTGTTTCCTTTAATAAGAACTTAGCTGGTCTAAGTGAGTCCTGCAGCCGTGGTTCGTCAATTCTTTTGTGATGAGGACATTGCGTGTCTTTTATATATGGTGAATGTTATTACTGAGTAACCAGATGGTTACTGTGGTCAAGATCAGTTCTAGGGTAGAACAAGTAGACACCGCAACAAGCCAATATCGATTTAAAACAATTGAGCCACAAAAGGACGAAGTGGACGATATTCACATTTATTCACAGTGCTCGAAATTAAAATACATTACCTTTCAACATGCAGATGGCGTATTAGATGCCGTCGCCGATATAACACTAGGCCGTCAGTTCATGTCTGTAACACTGTCCTTTTCAATTTCCACATCATTTATTAATATTCATGCATACTCGACATTGAGAATCCATACTCCCTTTAAGCGAAGGTAGCTAGATACACCTCATTAAAGATCTTGATGTACTAGTGATGGAATAACGTAGGGATGTAGAATAATAATGTAATTTTCAGGAGCTCACACACATGCGTCCGCTCGCCATGACACACAAAAGTCTAAGGCCCTGCTGGCGATCTCTGCCGTCTGTATTCCTAGTTTCACTTCTGCCAATCCACATCATAGAGGCATGACGTCACTTCCTGTATTAATAAATGACTCCATATAAATAAACAAACAAGGAGCCCTGTCGAGGTACCTATCGATATCGACACAATCGTTATGAATTTTAATCATAACACCATCCAATGTAGGTGGTTAGTGTTAAATTCCTGCTCATGATTCACAACTAGTGGCGTAGAAACTTTAGTCTTGCAGCTTCGTACCACGAACAGAGTTATAGCTTCGTACCTCAAACAGTCTGATAGTTTCGTACCTCAAACAGTCTGATAGCTTCGTACCTCGAACAGTCTTATAGCTTCATACCACGAACGTTGGACAAAATAAAAAGAACAAATGCCTCTGCTAATTACACTAGGTTGGAATATTAACATGTGCATTGTCTCACTGTCCACCCACCGTTGTTAGACTCTCTGAATAATTATTCTCCCTGAGTATACACAGTATGACTCAGGGAATATGATTAGAAATCACCGTTATTCTTCCGGTTACTTTAATGGGGAAAACGTGTCTGGACAGCGCCAGGGCAATGGCTTGCCTGAGTTACAATGAACAAGGTACATGTATCTCACAAAATGGTACTATACACTTTAGGCACATGTGATGTAATCATCACTCATCACTACTCCATTCGGAGTCTGGGGTCACCTCTGCTGTCGGTTTCCTGTAAGACTAGCAAGAAGCAATCACAACGCTTGCTGTAGTGGTTTATGAATGTACTATTTTCATATGTTGAGGTTCCCAGGCTCATTTGTAACCACTTAGCAAGAAAAACATGTCAAATGAACATTGTAAAATATATGTTCACAACTTACCCCAAATGGGATCTACATTCTCCTGGCACAGTTAGAATTGATAGTGTGATTCGCTTGCATAGCTAGGCGGGGTTGTCGTACGGAAGGTCCTGGGTTCGAATCCTGGGTAAGCCACTCACGTCTGTTGTTTTTCTGTTGTCTAGTGTTCTACTTCTTTATTTCTGACGAGTGCCTGAAAACATACCTTTATGTTTGTCTAATATTTATTTACTGTTTACAGACCTCGGGTTTCCCTTCCATATGTGTTATAAATGTTGATGCGATGCTTCGAATCACTTGTCTGGGTAATTGTGTTATCTCTCTTATTATTGAAGTATCCAGCCTTCGTATTAAAAAAATTTGCGGATTTACTTTTAAGTTTCAAAGTTGCCCAAATACTATGTCCTGGTCCTTTAAGTTTCCAGGCTCTGAATTTAAAAGTGCTGGTTTCGTTTTAGGTTTCATAGTTTCCCCAAAATACTTCGATCTGTCACTTATAACTTTGGAATTCTTTGTCCGATCCTTCTCTCTAGCACTGGTGATTTGCTGGCTTATCGTAGCGATGCAGTCTGATGTGTGTCTCCGATTTCGCTAGATTATATTTCCATTTTTCAGGCGAAGTCCCAGATTGTACTTCCCGGCAAACTTGCCAATAAGAATCAATGTCTATTCCGGCTCTCAAATGAAACCAATGGTAAGCTCTTTAGAAATATGTGGGTCCGGGTGTTAAATCATTTCCATCCCCCGCGTGATTTGAATTTATCACTTTTAAAATTTAAACTCGTGACCTCCTTCAGATATGTCCGTAATACGTCCGACTTTATTTGTACAAACTCACAAGCACTTATGTGAACTCATTTCCTGCCCACATCGATCTCCCCAGACGGGTTATCTGCGTATTATTGATACAGAATGTCCATCGGAAGCGATTACGTATATCACCTGTGTTTGCATAAATCACCCAGATGGATTTCTCAGACAGACAGACCACAAACCCTGGTGATCATTTGCTTGTTTGTCGCTGGCCCCGGAAATGAATTACATCAAAGTCGCTTTTCCTCTTCACGATTACTGTCTGCATCCGCCAGACGAAAAAATACGGATCGCAAGCAGCTTAGTCAGATAATATGACTTTCGCTCCGTACTCTGCCAGGTCGTATTGTTATGAGGAGGGGTCGGTACCACCTTGAATCAACAAGGATCGTCTCTATGAAAGATGGATAGAAAACTGAAATGATAACAGTATTATCCGCTGGCCTGTCTATTTAACTTCGACAATACTACAGTTCACCTGGTGAAACGTAAATAAGTATGGGAGCGGCTAGGCTAAAAAATATAGGTGCATAAAATATGCCAAATAATAGGACGATGTGTGAGGGAAATGAAGAAATGAAGTGTTACTGCGGGAGAGAACAAAAGTTATGAAAAGTGCACAATTAATTTCGTCACATTCAGCTCCCTGTGGGGTAAAGGCCTTCTACAAAATAACGCTTAGCCGTTCTGTCCAGTGCGTAATTTCAAGATCTGTTACGCCTTTTTCAACCCTTTCATATCTGTTTTCAATTCACCGATTTGTGCGTCTCCTTTTATTTCTTTTAGGTTAGAGATTGTAAAACGAGAACTGCTATGTAATGCTATCAGCTGCTTTACTCAAATTGTGTCACATCCAAGAACATCAGCTTTTCGTTGCCTCTTGTGCCACTGGTATGTTTCTGGTTCTTTCCAACAGGTATACATTGGTGACCTTACATCGTTACAAGAACACATGGGATGCAAAACATCCTGGCAACACACAAAATGATGCTTAATACGCTCAGCAGAAGAATACAAGTGGTAATCTTCAGACTTTGCACAGACCACAACAGATTGGGATACCTTCTCTTCAAAGAGCTAAAGTTAGTGTAACAGTGGCATATATAAAGTGACTGCTGAACATCTGGTTCAAAGATGCCCACCATATGAGGTCGTAAGCAATACAATTCTTGGAACAACTCTATAGAGATACAAAAAGCCTCAGACTGACCAATAACTGTTTTCTTTGAAAATGTTCAAGTCTGCGAAGATGATATCGTTTTAATCCTTCTTTTCTGTGCAAGGCTCTTGTTGTGTATGTGTTAAACTTGATTCCTTTTGATTTTAATATATAGTACCAGTCCAGTAAATGCTCACCTTGCCACGGGAAGATGTAATTTAATAACATGTGAAAAACTGATCAATCTTCCATTATTCTTTAGCTTAGCAAGGGTCAATGACCGTCAACAAACAACCAAGTCTTCTTGTTTCGTTCCTTCAGCTCAATGTTATTCCAGATTTTGTTCTCAGCCCTTCAATTTTTGCCTCCAAGTAAATAATACGGTGCCCAGATTGACTGCACGGTTCTCTGTGGGTAAAAAAACAAAAAAAAAACAAACAAACCGCGTCTCTCTCAGGCATGTCGTAAAAAGACGACAGATGCGAGGAGATATTCGAAGCTAAGAATCTCATCATATAAAATTAACTGTTACACAAACAAGTACTGCAAGATCATTGTTAATCCTATCGTGCAGGCTTTACTTTAAGGAGATCAATTACCGTGGCGCCACCGTATAGATCCACCTAGCAGAACAGGAACGGCACGAGGAATTCTATTTCGAAATGAGTAATTATTCAACTACTAATTGAAATGACGTCACACGAGGTCAAACTCTATTCCCTTTATTTACAGACACCAATAGTCGAGAATACATTCACAGCAGAAAGTGAAGAGAGAAGGACAAAGAAAAGTCAGGTAAAATAAAAAATTACAGGCCGGAAGTCCGCTGGTAGGTAGCCTCAATACAAGCATATTTTTTGTTTGTTGGCAAGTCATCATCATCATCCCCCAGATACCTAAAGGCAGGTACGAATTGAAAATTGTTGCAACTAGAAATTAGCAGTAAAAATAAATGACACTCCAATATTGAAATATTTTATTTCTTACAAAAACAATAGGGCTTTAATTTCGTGTCATCCAGACAATCCGCTTGACCTCTGTACATGTTGAGCCGAATAATGTCACCAATGATCTGGACCTTTTTCGTGGAGCTAGGCACAGTCAACCGGACCTCAAAAAGAGCGCCACCTGGTCTTGTGGTTAAGGTAATCAGATACGCAGATTCGACCTCTGCCGCATCATTGCCTGTCTGATGGTCGAGTTTAATGATCATTACGCTCTCTACAGACTGGATAAAAAGTTGTGCGCACTTATGCTTTAAAGGACGAAGTATTGTTCTCAATTTATCCCGAACAGCAATAGCAAGAGCTAAAGACAAGCTGGAGCTAACATTTGCACGAGTTAACTGGTTGCAAACACAGAATTCGAATGGGATACCCGCGTCCTTGCACGTTCTATCAAGTGGAATTTCTTGAAACAAACTAATTCCTCTTTTGGTGATGTTTCCAAGACTAGTTGTCGCTTGAAAGTTAAGGAGATCTCGTAAAGTCTCGTACACATCAATATTTGTGGTGAGGCGTTCTTGGTTTAATTTAAGTACCTTCATCAAGTCTGGATATTTCCGATGGAACCAAGGTGGAAAAACCAGAAAAACGTAGGGCGTCATAGATTCTATCATGCCGTTGTAAGTAGAACTGAAAAAGAAATAACACGTCGTCACGTAAAATCAATGCTGAAAACACTACTTTAGCAGTATTTATTAATTTCTTTTAGATTATTTTTTTAAAACGCAGACATCTGTTTGGCAAAATATGGCGTAAGAAAACAATGAGAATTAGATAAAAGATGAAGTTTGAAAAGATGGTTGCAAATGAGAGATAATGAAACGGCCTAACATTAGAGAACATGCATTTGTTAGGTATAAATTGTAAGGTAATTTTCGTGGACAAAATTTAAACCACTTGAGATACGCTGAAGATACAGTCTTAACAAAATAGTGACAAGGCGTTGCAGGAAATGATTGATACAATAGTGACAGACAGTAAAGAAAAATCCTTAGCCTTAAAGCAAAAACACAGAAGTAATGGTCGTCTAAAAGAAAATGCACCATCAAAGTAAATGAACCAGTTCAAAAACAAAAAATTCAAATACATAGACACCTTAATAGCATCGGAAGGAAGATGCATATCAGAAGATGTGACAAGTCAAATTTTTGATCGTTATATTTTCCTGTGCCCTTCATTTTCTTTTTTCTCACCCGCTTCTTATCGCATTATTTATCGCTCTCATCGATCAAGGTTGTCTTATCATATCTTGTCACTCCCTACGGATACCTAATGCTTGACCTGTTGTGCAGCCACGTCGACATGGTTGTTTGTTTAATTGCTTCCCAGACGGATTAAGGGTCTACATTCAGCGACATTCTTATTGTTAACCCAGATTTTTTTGTCGGGGAAGGTAGATAACACCCAATTGTGGTGAGGCGTTCTTGGTTTATTTTGAGTACCTTCATCAATTCTGGATATTTCCGATGGAATCAAGGTGGAAAACCAGAAGATAACCACCTTGTTAGAAATTAAGGTACGGGAAATGATATGACATTTTCGGCAGTGTGGTGGTAATAAACTACAAGGAAGGTAACATCTTGAAAGAGCTTATCAGTGATAGATATGTGATGTAGTGGGTTAAATGTGATAAATAACAAAAGAAATGGCAAGACAGTTTATGGTCATGAAGTACAGGCACATCAGTGTGAAAATCATACGTAAAGAGAATATCTTTTGTGCCATGCAGTAGTGAGATTGGGGGAACCCCATACCAGAATCAGAAACTTATTTGCGATTGGTTTGGCATGACAATGCTCAGATAAACTACTTCTTATTGGAGCTTTCTCCAACAAAGCAACATGGGTGTGAGAGAAAATGTCGCTTATAACATACAGCATTTTAAGACTTCTTAACTGACTTCCAATTTTGTCAAGGAGACATAACAGACAGCTAAAATAAGAGCTCGTAACCAGGACACTCTATAGAGCTGGCCACAGGATTAGGAGTAGCTGCTAAAATTAGAGAGCATAAAACTCCCATAATAATAATGAAAGCCCAAGCATTAGGACCCACCTGCAGTGGAAATATTAGGAAAGTTTAAGTACACTGCAGCTTCATCTATCTGAGGAATTACAGCATCTTAAACTAGTTGCCGTAAATTACAGTCATTATGTGCATCAAGCCTGTATATTACTTTGTCCGATATCGGGGTAAGTTGTAATATGTACATTTTATAATTTTATATTCGCATTTTGACATGTGTAATTTACTTTTGAATGTACAGGTGCATATGAGGCAGATAGCCTCATCACTTAAAATTACTTTTCCCACGATCCACAACTGCAAGAACTGGTTGCTGCTTCGTGCTGGTTTCACTATAAGGATCGAATAGCAAATTTGGCCCCAGTCTCCACAAAGAGCAAGGAGTGGATGGTGATATCATGGTGTATACATTTACTATACTAACATTTTAGTAAGTTGTATACGTACATTTATATATCTTTCAATTGTCGCCTTCAGCTGTCCACAAGAACTTTCGTACGACTTACTGGTTCTAAAATTAATGCTCATAGAGGATAAACATTCTGCGAAAGATGAAATGGTGGATGGAAGCATAGGTCGTCTGATGTTCGTATCAGGAGATCCAATACTTAAAAAGATGAATTTTGTTCCTCTTAGTTTGTGGTACAAATTGCGAACAGTCGACGCTAGACAGCTACACCAGACGGATCTGGAAGATACTTGACAACCTAAGTAATGTTCCCGATCTTGTTGTAAGGGACGTGCTACTGCCACTAGATTTGACTTTAGAAGAGAAGTGATATTACGAGAGGAAAGAAAGCATCAGATTAAGATGGGAGAACAGGTCCTGGAGAAGGTCAACCACTTGAAATACATTTGAGCTGTTATAGACTGGAAGGTATTCACCAATGAAGAGTTAGCTACATGAAAAGCAGCAGCTAGGAGACTTTTTCAGGCCATAAATCTAGGATTCCTCAGCGAAAGAGAAATTGGCAAAAAGACGAAGATGGCTGTATACCGATCCATATATATTTCAGTCTAGACATGAATGTAAGTCCTAGGCAATGACTAAAACCAACTACAACCAGCTCCAAACCTCAGAAATAAGGTATCTGAGGAAGGTGGTTGAAGCAACAAGAAGAGATATGGTCCGCAACCAGACGATATGGCAAGGCCTCAAATTCCAACCACTGCAGACTCAAGTAGAGGAATTGTAAGCCTCTTACTTTAAATACTGTATATTTACTTTACTTTCGTATCATGTTTTAAGCTTAGCTCGATTGTGTACTTAATATATGATAGTGCAAACATGTTACTTGGTTTTATTTGCATTTACAAGTTTTCAAAAAGGCCATGTCCCGCTATTCGGCGGGGGTCTGAAAACTAACCCACCGTATGAGCGGGGCCCTACAGTACAGGGAATATATTTTCAGCAAAGGGAATTACAGACACTAATGTTATTTCACGAAATGTCTGTATTAAGAAATATCATTGTAGAAGTAGTTGCGGAAAAAACAATCGTTGAATGGAATATCAGCGCTAAGAATAACAATGGATGAAATATTTTTAGAAGAAATAAGAACGGACAGTGAAATACTGAGTAAAAGTAATTAATCAAAGAAAAAGAAAAATAATGAAAACAACTTACCGGACTGGACCAAAACGTTCTCCATGGTCACTAAAGAAGATGATGATGGTGTTGTTGATGATATTCTTATCTTTTAGCTCAGAAAGGAAGCGCAGATAGAGATCATCTCCGGCACTGGCTCCGTTCTGGTCATCGTGGGTTAGGTGAGTGCAGAAGCTGCAAGCACAAACACAGAAAATCAAACTCATGAAATCAACTCTGTTTAATTTCTGTGAGGGAAAATCTAGCAAAATCAAACCAATAACTACTAGGCATGCCAGAGGCGCCCTTGACTGGAACCCACAAGGGAAAAGAAGAGCGTGAAGGCAAGGAGAACTTGGAGAAAAACTGGAGAAGAGGAGGCTAAGGAAATTGGAATAATTTTGAGCACAGCTGAAAAAGACAGTGTAACCGGGCTGGTTACGACATCAATGTTAGAATGTGTATGACCGGGTCAGTTGGCCAGTCAATTGTGTTGTGCGCAGGTAAATATTTTGACGAGCTAATCCTTTATACGTTTCTGTTCAAGTCGTTTCAGGCCTTCCGCCTGAGATTGAAATTCTTGACTGAACTTTATTTTTCTTCCCAGGTCCGTTCTTACCTTTTTAGGTTTAGTGATAAGCAATATCGTATAATGGTTTTCCAATAATCCAACTATAACACAGCAAAGCAGAAAATTCAATCAGAGTTTATTAATGTCATTAATAAGAAGTGGAAAACTAGGCAACAGAAAAACAACAGACGTGAGTTGCTTACCCATGACTCGAACCTTGTCTACTTTTCTACTTCTTTATTTCTTACGAGTGCCTGAAAACATACCTTTATGTTTGTCTAATATTTATTTACTGTTTACAGGCCTCGGGTTTCCCTTCCTTACGTGTTATAAATGTTTATACAATACCAAAAACCTACCCTCTGTCCTGTACTTACTGTTCTTAGTCTTCTATCATTTACCAGACACAGTATTAAGGTCTTTTTCTTGTGTAAGTCTGACCTATATTGTATAATAGGGGAACAACATAAGTGATTGCGTCATTAATAGCTGGACTGGCCATGGTAAATTTCCGGTGTTATGTGTTGCGGGTCGCACTAATGACCCGTCATCGACGCATCATTTTTGGTGATGTCTAGATGGCAGGGAGGATAGTGTGATTCGCTTGCATAGCTAGGCGGGGTTGTCTCACGGAACGTCCTGGTTTCGAGTCCTGGGTAAGCCACTCACGTCTGTTGTTTTTCTGTTGTCTAGTTTTCTGCTTCTTCATTTCTTACGAGTGCCTGAAAACATACCTTTATGTTTGTCTAATGTGTATTGCCTATGTCAGTGTACAGCTTTTGTTAACACTGAAAACGTCTCGTAAAATGTTAAATTCTTGTACTAGTAGTTGACACACTGTTTAAATTGACTTTAATCTTACTGACAGTGTGATGAGATGTTCTAACAGTATTATTAGCTTAGACTCGTTATGAGGCTCATTTTGTGCTTAAAAAACGGATAATCATTAAATTGGTCTGTCCTTAACAGCTTAGGATGCCCTAAATGGTTGCCATCATCGTTAAGAGTCTAGCCGAGGTGTATTTCGCGGAGACACCAGAAACTCGGTCGCGAGAAGCCCTAACTACATTTTACAGAGGAAATAACATATTTTAGGAGTTGAGAGGAGAGAAAAAGTCATAATCTAAACTGTCAACAATCAAAGCCGTACCTTGACCAAAAAGCGGACAAAACACTTGGTGTCTAAAATTTCCAACCAGACCAACATTTCGTATATACGTTTATCAGGACTGAATCTAGTTCCAGTTACATGTTACGAACCAATTAGTAATTCACTGATTTTAAATTACCATTTTACTACCAATTGAATACAAATTCAGTACGGAATAATAATCTCCGTCTGAAGTAAAAAGACATATTTAGAATTTACAATAATATAAGTGAAATTAATCCCATAATTGTGTAATTGTACTTTCATTAAATTGCACTAACTTGTCTTATCTTGTTATAACGTAGAATGATTTTTTGTTAATTTTTGTAAAGTTGACTCGAAGTTTACTTAAAATATCTAAATTTTCTTTTTGTAAAAATAACATACAAGTTAAGAGTTATACAATTAGGTGTCATTACGTCACGTCGTATATTTGTAAGTGACTAATAAGTCAGATGGATCGTCGATTCATTGAACCATTTATGGATTGAGCTATCGATCTATTAATTTTTTTTTATTGTCTTTAGTTCTAATACATCTTTTCCATCCACGTGCATAACCTATTCTCATAAGCATTTCTTGAGAAAATTAACGAACTATCGACACTTTTATAAAACTGTTACCTATTTACCCAACACACCACAATATGTATTTATGTATGTGTGCATGTACACAAATACATACCTGTTCACAATAGTGGTATACATATAGTGACTCGCATACAATATTATATAATTCATTGGCCTGCACACAACAATTTTTGTGTATTGCATTTGCCTGTATACGATATTACAGTTTTATATATACAGTACATTGTAACACCAGGGCCTGACAATATTCCTATAGAAATCTATGAAGCATTAGGAGAACTTGGCATTGCGGAAATAACAAAACTCCTGAACAGGATATGTGACACAGAAGAGATACCCCAAAACATCTGCAGATCAGTATTCGTCACTATACCTAAAAAAACCAGGAACAACAGAATGCGAATCACACAGAACAATCAGCCTAATGAGCCATGTCACCAAAATACTCCTTCGCATCATAATGGAAAGGACAAGAAATAGAATACGACCAGAAATTTTAGAAACTCAATTCGGTTTCGTTACTGTTAAAGGTACCAGAAATGCAATTTTCTCGCTATCAGTGCTCACGGAGAGATGTTTTGCACTGTACTGCAAAAAGTCAAAACTTCTGCTTCCCTTCAAGTCAGATGTTGAAGAGTACAAAGTTGGAAAGGCAAGGCTTGCAATGATGCTACGCGAGTCAGCTGATGACGTGGTTAAGTCCATTCAGCCCACACTGAAAACGGGAAGGAAGTGGAGAGTGGAAGAAGCTGGTGATGCTGCCCAAGAGTCACTCAAACTGAGGGAGGTAATCGGATACACACAAACGAATAGACGGGGATTTGGTCATGGAGACATCCGCTGGTGGTCAAGGCATCAGGTAGGGAGCGCAGAGACATGGTAGTTCAGGAGATATGAGGAGCTGAGATTGATAAGAGGTTGCAAAAAGCAGTGCAGCAGGTCCAACAAGGCCAATGGACTACATGGGAAGGAGCCCTGCAGAAGTCCTTGACATGGAAGGATATACGGCATATGGCACCTCTTAGGCTCAGCTTTGTTGTTAGATCAAAGTATGACCTGCTGCCGTCGGCCACAAACCTTGTGAAATGAAGAAAGTCGGATGATAAGCAGCGCCCCCTGTGCCAGGGGAGGCAGACACTTGAACACGTGCTCTCAGCGTGTAAGGTGTCATTAGGGCAAGGGCGATATACATGGCGCCACAACAAAGTGCTAAATGAGCTGGCTGCGACAATAGATCTGGCAAGGATGAAGGCGAATAGCAAACCCAGGCCGAGCACCGCAAATACATACTTTCTGAGGGCAGGAAAGTCAGCACATCCCAAACCGAGTAAACCTGGTAGCAGTTTACCATCTCTTCTTGACTGTGCAAACGACTGGGATGGTAGTAGACCTACCTGGACGAGGGGCATATCCAGAGAGCATCAAAAAATAGCGGAGACTGCCGGATTTAGTGCTTCATTCTTCGGCAGCGCTTCAGGTTATACTGATTGAACTGAACGTGCCATTTGAATCCAGATTGGACGAGCAACATTCGTACAAAGCGGCCAAATATAATGATCTGGCCGCAGATCTGAGACACGATGGGTTCACTGCAAGGGTAATGACTGTTGAGGTGGGAGCTTGTGGCTGCATCAGTGTATGATTTATTGAAACTGTTGCGGCTGAGGGGACAGTCGAGAACAAGGGCACTGAAGAGGCTTAGTGAAACTGCCGAAAAGGCATCATGCTGGCTGTGGAACAACCACAATGGGCAATGGAAATCGTGACCGTAAACTCTGCGGTACAGAAAACACCAGGAATTTTTCTAAGTCCACAATTCGTTGAGTTGTTTGGTGTACTAGTGAAAGGGCTGTGACTGAGGGGCGACAGGCGGCGTATATTATAAGAGGTGTTAGGCACAGAATTTCAGTTGCTAGTGAGCAGTGGCTAGCCTCGTCGGCTTCGCGCAGGTGTCTCAGTGTGTGTCCTTAGTTGTGATGTGCTACGGAACGAACAGAATAATTTGTCTTCTCTTTGTTACTTTCACAATTGCCTCCACTGCTGGCGGAGTTGTGGAATTTAAAGTTGCTTACCATAAGTGAAATGGGTTCAATTTCGATACAAGACAGCAGGAGGCTGAGACGCTTGGGAGTCATGACCCAAGTGGGCCTGCCCCCCTTAGAGTGTAAAGGAGTATACTGGGCCGAAACACTTGTCGGACTGGGGGACTTCTTCTATTGATCAGATTGCTTCCTGTTGTATCGCTCTGTAAATAGTTTCATATCATCTGAAGTACAAAGAGATCTTTATCTATGCTTTATCTATAGTCAAAAGCATTTGACAAAGTGAAACACCAAGACCTTTTTGATATTTTATATGAACTAAATATAGACGGGAAAGATCTTAGGATAATAAGCAACGTAAATTGGGAGCAGGAATCCGCGATCAGATTTGAAGGAGATCTAAGGGAATTCAGAGTAATTAAAAAAGGAGTTAGACAGGGATGTGTGTTATCGCCTGATCTTTTTAACATATACAGCGAGACGATACTTCAAAACATTGAACACCTTGAGGGAATTAAAGTCGGAGGACAAAAAATCAACAATCTGAAATATGCAGATGACACTGTTTTAATAGCCGAGTCAGAGGAAAATCTACAAGTCGTTCTTGACAAAGTAGTGGAAGAGAGCGATTTGAAAGGATTATCTTTGAATGTCAGCAAAACTGTATTTATTGTATATAGTTTCTAAGAAAATAGCAAAATAGCAAAACTCAAACAAGTAAATCTCTTTACATATTTAGGCTACACATTGACATCAGATGGCAGATGTGACACAGAGATACAGAAAAAGATTGCCATGTCCAAAGAAGCCTTTACTAGGAACAGCAACGTAATGAAAAACACAAACATCACCATTAGCACAAAAATTCTCTTACTAAGGGGCTACGTGTGGTCCGTTCTTTTATATGGATGCGAAAGTTAGACTATGAGTAACCAAATGGTGAAAAAACTGGAGGCAGCGGAAATGTGGTTTTTGAGAAGGTTACTGAGAAGAAAACAAATGCCGAGGTATTGACAGTTGCGGGTGTTAATAGATCGCTCATCAAAACCATCAGGAAAAGACAAATGAAATTTATGGGACATATTAACAGAAATGGATGAGTGGAGGAATTAGTCTTATGTGGGAAAATACCAGGTAGGAGAGGAAGAGGAAGGCAGAGAAAGATGTATATGGAAAGCTTAAACAACAGGGCAACAAACAACAGCATGGGCAACAACAACCTCATTAGACTATCAAAAGACAGAGAAGATTGGAGGGTCATGATCGCCGATGTCTGTTCCAGACCAGGCACCTGAAGAAGAAGAAAATATACATTGTGCATAATACACATGTTTTATACGTATATTTACATTGACTAGCTCGTCATATTGTTGCAGATTTATCTTACTCAACACAATATAACAGTTATGAATACTTATACCCATGCTAGACTTTACACAACTATGTGCGTATATTAAACTCCACACGACATACAATATATTGTTGTGGATGACACATTTACATTACGTATATTTTCACAACTTACCTGAAGCCAAAATATGGCTTAGTGTTTGAGTTATTAAAGGTCGAGGCCATCTGCACCCAGAAGTTATGATTAAATGTGATTTCTGGGATATCTCCCACACAATGCACTCCTCGACTTTTCATCAGCTTGTCACGTTCTAGCTCAAGTATGGTAGCCCTGTGGTAGTAGTCAACAGGTGGCTTGTCCCAGCCCTTTTTGAAGAAGTGGAAAGCCGTCATAACAGAATCGTCAAAGAAGACCCCTGTCCGATATCCGATTTTCCGGAAGTCGCTCCACAAAAATTCTTCGTTCGAAGTGTCAAAATGATCGTCGGGTTTATGACTTTTCAGCTCATACCAATGTTTACCTGCAAGAAGTGGCAGAAGATTGACATACGTGTGATCTGCGACTTTGTTATATTTGTGTAGTTCTGTGGCGTTGAGAACATGTAAGAGATAATTTCTGGTCTTTGGCATGTGTCGCTGAAAATTCTGTTTGGAGTTGCCATCTATACCGATCATGAGAACACTTAAAACTTCTTTAGGAGCATGCATAGCGATGTGTTTCTTGTAGTTTTCCTCCAGTAATTTTTCTAGATCTTTTTTCACACGTATTAAACTGAAGTAGGACCGTGAGAGGACTGTGTTATTACTGTCATAACATTCCACAACC
This sequence comes from Oreohelix idahoensis, assembly GCA_024509875.1. NCBI lineage: Eukaryota > Metazoa > Mollusca > Gastropoda > Stylommatophora > Oreohelicidae > Oreohelix > Oreohelix idahoensis. Next base: position 46,891 of record JAMPIV010022074.1, read on the forward strand.
AGATTGTCATCGGTTTCTCTGAGAGTTATCGACTCGTTGAACGGATCACTGGTGTGTAGGACATCTGTTTCATAGTCAGAACCTGGTGCCTTAGCTATAGATTTGTACATGCATTCTTTGAAAATGTTATTCTTGTCTCCAACTAAAACCGTCTTAGTATGATTCACTTTGATTATATCCCCACTCAGGTAGACAAGATTAGGGACTCCACCCTCACAGGATATTGGTGGAGAGAATCGTGTAAGGGCCATGACTGCTGGGTCAAAAGGGTCAATGTCAGGAAATGTACAACTGTACTTGATCACAGCTTTTGGTGCATCATTTTCTTTACCCACTTTCGTAATCGATCTATTTGAAATGTTTTGATGTAAACTGAGAGACATTGTTGTCGGATTATTTGTAATGTCGACAGATCTGTTTGAAGACTTCGTTTCGCCTGTCTCTTTCCCTTGTATTGGTAGCAGTCTATCAGTGGGCACCCAGACATTGAGCCGGCTGAAGTAGACAAAGAATGTGCCGGACAGCCAAAGTGCCATGATAAGTAAAATTTTCCTCACAGAGTGGGATCTTCTCACTGAACAAAGTAAAACAGTCTATATATTTGCAATGGATTTTAAACATGCTCACAATCTTTGTAGGTTATAATAATAAGGATAATGCTTATAATGTGCTGATAATCCAGAAGTGACATTTGTGACAATAATGGCGTGAATAACTACTACTACTACAGGATTTAAAAGTAAAATAATCGAAGATGCTATAGATGAACATTTTGAGTTTTTTAATTGAACATCATGTTATTGCAATGTTTGCTCTAGTTGTGGTTCTGCACAACTTCATGTTAGTCGTCATATAGTCATATTCTCCCTTGTCTTATCAAACACCCCTTGGAACTACACGGACATTTTTATTCTGTACTTGTCCATTTTTTAGAGCCATGCTGTAAGATTTCCTTGACATTTGTTTTAAGATATATTGTTTTTTAGATTCATTTATTCCCGGAGAAGTTATGAGTAAAAATCATGTTGCTGATAGACAGTAAATCCACACCAGTATTTGTCATGCAGTTGTACACGGCAATGAGAAAGCTGTCAGACTAGCTTCGAGGGTACCCTTGGCGGGACATTGAATATTGATAAAGGAGAGATAATGATGACATTAAATGATCGCCTGTTAGAGAACGACACTGCACTAGAAGATCAAACAAGGCTAAGATTGCCGGCATTTGGCATCAAACGTAAGATTAGCAGCGATGGATCTATGGGGGGGGGGGGGGGGGTGTGAGAAGTATACAATGCGCAACTTAGGTATTATTGTGGTGGCGCGCTGTGGTGGCGCGTGACTTTTATATAAGGAAATGTGGTGGCGCGTTGTGGTGGCGCGTGACTTTTATATAAGGAAAAGGTGGTGGCGCGCTGTGAGTAGTATACAATGTGCAACTTAGGTATTATTGTGATGGCGCGTGACTTTTATATAAGGAAAAGGTGGTGGCGCGCTGTGAGTAGTATACAATGCGCAACTTAGGTATTATTGTGGTGGTGCGCTGTGGTAATGCATGACTTCTATATAAGGAAATGTGGTGGCGCATTGTGGTGGCGCGTGACTTTTATATAAGGAAAAGGTGGTGGCGCGCTGTGGTGGTGCGTGACTTTTATGTAAGGAAAATGTGGTGGCGCATTGTGGTGGCTCGTGACTTTTATATAGTAATATATTTTAGCCGGGGTGAGTTCCTGTTGTCCTGGTAGTGTGTTGCTATGTTGTTGATTATTTAGGTATACACATAGACGATATTTATATTACAACAGTTATACGACATATTAACACAACAGGTATACATACATATTACAACATTTAGTTATACATTACAGACAATATTGAGACAACAGTTAGACATATATTACAACAGTTATATAGACATGGGTAACAACGAATTTAGTTAATATATTTTATTCTTTTAAAATAACAATCTTTATATATTGGTAAGCTTCGTATACAATAACATTATCATACATGTACATTGTACAATTGACAAATAACACATATGAATATACATTGTGCAGTATTTTTTATAGGAAATTTATATTGGAAGACGGGGTGTTTTCAAAATAACATTATCACAGATTGGGTATTCTTTATACAATATTTACATATAGCACCGGGGGTACAGCTGCAGACCAGACCTAGAGGGATATGTGTCGTCACATTGTCGTCATTGTCGTAAAAATAGATAGGTGCGTGTATGTACCTAAGTATCTGTATGTGTTGTATTGTGGAAGAGAGATTTTGGGTAGAGCGTTTATGTGTTGTATTGGGGGTGTGTATACCTGTAGGTATCTGTGGGTGTGTGTACAGAGAGTTTAGATGTTGAGGGGTGATGTGGTGACGTTGTCGGGATGCACCTGTCTCTTGATGTAGGAATAAGACAGGGCATTGCGGTGTTGGTTGTATGTGTATACGGCGGATTTGTGTGTTCAGAACCCGACATTTTTCCCGCTTTGTGCTTGTTGTGTGTTGAGTACTTCTAAGAATGTGTTTTTGTCGATGGTGTTGTGGTGTTTGTTCAAGCCTTTTGTGGTTGTCTTGTCATAATCGCCAAAACAGTGATAAGTCTTGCTACAGAGAGAAATCATCCCTCTCACATTCGCGCACGAGTTGGAGTGAATAAGCGCCATCATTCAAATATATCAGAGTACCGTCGCTTTTTTTGGTGGGAATGAGAAGGGCGAGTTCGTTTACTTCGTTTTATTCGTTTCGGCTCGCCAGGTGGGGCAGCTCTCGTTTTTCTTTTTCTGCTAAGCCCGCTACCCGATTGGTTAGTGGTGAGGTGATCAACGGCTCCCTGTAATAAACGCTGACCCGACTCCTTGGCTCGTTCACGAAATAATTCACCAATATTTCTGCCGGCTATCGCATCGCTCGCGACCTGTAGACCGGTGCCAAGCGCTTCTCTGAGTAAAGCTTTGCCTCCAGTTTTTAACCACGGGAGAACCATGCGACCGAGCCCGCTGTTAACTAAATTCTTTGTTACCCATGTCTATATAACTCTTGTAATATATGTCTAACTATTGTCTCAATATTGTCTGTAATGTATAACTAAATGTTGTAATATGTAGGTATACCTGTTGTGTCAATATGTCGTATAACTGTTGTAATATAAATATCGTCTATGTGTATACCTAAATAATCAACAACATAGCAACACACTACCAGGACAACAGGAACTCACCCCGGCTAAAATATATTACTATATAAAAGTCACGCGCCACCACAATGCGCCACCAACTTTTCCTTATATAAAAGTCACGCGCCACCACCTTTTCCTTATATAAAAGTCACGCGCCACCATAACGTGCCACCACACTTTTTTATATAAAAGTCACGCGCCACCACAGCGCGCCACCACAATAATACCTAAGTTGCGCATTGTATACTATGTCTCCGTCGTGTATACAACCAGCGCGCTACAGGAAAGATTAGCATTCTTACCTTTTGACATTTGCTGAGGGAGGCTGAGCACCTATGGGTTTGCCTGGAGTGCAGTATTGTTGATTCTGATAAACAATAACAATAACAATGTTGTTGGTGGTTCGTAAACGTAATGTAGGGATGATTATCATGAAATGTTATGATACTAATGATCATGATAGTGTCAACAGCACAGTACTCACATAAGTATTCTGTACAGTGATGTGCAGCCACTGACTTACCTGCAGTCATGGCCTTCATTTGCAGGACTCCCTGTTGACTGTAGAAACATTGTCAGAGTAAAAAAAATCTTACTTACTTACTTACTTAGTCGTTCCCCTTCTACTGCGAGGTGTAGAGGTTTGGAAGAGAGAGAGAGCGCCAGACTATCCTATCGGCTGTCTTCCTCCTGGTCTGGTTCCATTCTAGTCCCCGGCCCTTCAAAGATTGTCTAATGTTGTCCTCCCAGCGGACTCTGGGTCGTCCTGGGGGTCTGGAACCCTGGCTCTTTGTTTCCCATGCGTGTCGTGGTAGCCGATCTCCTCCCATTCTGCAAACATGGCCAAACGACCTTAGTTGGGACTGTTCTACTTGGGTCTGCAAGAGGGGGGATTTTAAGCCTTGACGAATCGTCTGGTTGCGGACCATGTCTCTTCTTCTTACTTCAACCACCTTCCTCGGATACCTTTTTTCTGAGGTTTGGATCTGGCTTTTGTGGGTTGTAGTCATTGCCCATGAATCGCATCCATATGTCAAGACTGGAACATAGGTGGAGCTGTATACAACCATCTTCCCTTTCTTACTAACCTCTCTCTTGCCGAGGAATCCTCGATTTATGGCCTGAAAAAGTATCCCAGCTGCTGCTTTTCGCTTGGCCAACTCTTCTTTGATGCCTCCCTTTCGGTCTATAATAGCTCCGAGATATTTAAATTGGTCTGCTCCAGGACCTGTTCTCCCAGCTTAATCTGATGTCTTCTTTCTTCTTGTGATAGTTAGTTTCGATCTCACTCTTATTCGGAATCCGCACTGGACCTCATCCAGTTGTTGCTGAGCTAGGCGTCGGAGTCTCTGCTCTAGGATTCTAGAGTAGATTTTACCAGGGACACTGAGAAGGGATATGCCTCTATGGTTTTTTTCTTCTTCTTCTTCTGCGTTCGTCCTAAAAAGGACGTTTGTTACGTTGTGTCGCCGTTTACAGCAAAGCTGCGATATCTGTGCCTTTTGGCCCGACACATCTGTTTTCGGCATGGCATTTTTGGGACCGGGTTAGCCTTCCTTCTTCGATCGATTCTATGGTTTCCACATTGTCGATTGTCACCCTTTTTGAAAATCGGTGTTATGATGGCAATCTCCCAATCTTTTGGTATGGTCTTGTTGCACCACGCTGCCTGTAGGACCCTTAAGAGTAATAGGTCGCCTGATGCCCCCATGTACTTAACCATTTCTGGTGTTATACCATCATGCCCTGCTGCTTTGCCCATTTTGATTTTCTCAAGTGCTGCATTCAGTTCTTCCATCTTTATGTCATCTTCACCATTATTGGTTTTCTCTTCTGGTCAGAAAATGAGGTCTGCTATTTTTAGAATAAGGGACGCTACAAACATGTCAATCTCCACTTTTAATAATCTCCCTTCTAGTTACTCAGAAAGTTGTGAAGTCAGATGAGATCAAGCTATTAGACATACTGTTCGTTATCTGTAGCCAGCAGAGCACTGACCCTACAGATAAAACGTTAGAAGATCTCATCCGTGATTTAGTCCACGAATGGATAATATTCAGAATGATCTGACACATGTACGCACTCATTTCTTTGATGGCAACAGACATGATTTTTAGCTTTCAACATGACATTCCAGCAGAGGTCATCTAACACATACTGACACCTCTATAGATATATTTACTATTTACTCGGTAACTTCTGGAGAGAGAAGACGTGGCAGCAGAATGGAAGGAAGGATACATGGTCAAGGTGCCTAAGAAGGGAGATTTACACAAATGCACACAGTATGCAGAAATAATATTGCCAGAGCCACGGAAAATATTAAAGAAAATAACTCTTGACAGAGTACCAGAGTCCATAGACAGACAACTGATACATGAACAAGCAACAAGAAAGGTAACTGTTATAGCACTACCATAGCATATACTACTGTAGGGGAGTAAAGTATCCTGACAATCGGTACCTGGGGATTCCAAACCCTTTCGGTGGTCGCACACTCCCCCACCCTCGGCCGCAGATCCTGTTTAGATCAGCAAGATGTATTTATATGTAGAAGATAGATTAATAAACACACACACACACACTCATATATATATATATATATGTATATATGTATATATATATATATATATATATATATATATATATATATATATATATATATATATGTATATATATATATATCTATATAGATATATATAGATATATATATATATATATATATATATATATATATATATATTTGAATCCGTACCAGTTCTTTGCGCGGAAGCGTTTTTTTCAAACATTTTAAACATAATATTAGACTAAAAAAATAATACCAAAGATGAAATTCGTGTTTAAATATTAATCTGGTATTAATTTAAACAGTGTGACATACCTTTATATAACACATCTTCCATGTCTACAGTACTAGTGATCAAATCTGCTGTTGACTTATTTCCATGCCATGATTTTAAACTGTCCAGAATCTACTCTCTTTGTCGTCCCGTAACTCTTTTTCCGTCTATCTTTGCTATTGTCACGATATACTCTAGTTTCCTTCTTATCATACCATACCCCCCCCCCCCAAAAAAAAAAAAAAAAAAAAAATTACTTCTTTCTAGCCTGAGGAATAAAATTGCTTTTGCACATTGGTCTATTTCAGGACATCCCCATTACTAACTTTAGCTGTCCATGGTATTGTTAGCATTATTCTGTAAAACCACAACTCTGTGGCACATAGTGCTGTTCCTACTTTTTACTAATTGTCTTTAACTCACTTCCGTACGTCAGGATTGATCGTACATAACTCTGAAGATTTCTCTTTCTTACTTCCACCAGACAAAGAGTTGTTCAATAAAATGCTTCCTATTTTAAACAGATTGCTGCTGTTACTTGGTCTGTTCTACACATCAGATTGAGATACATCTTCCATCCCATGTTATTAATGTGCCCAAGTATTTGAATCTTGTCACGGGTTATCTCCCCTTTTCTCTGCAGTAGTGGTCCAACAGTGGCCAAAACCTGTAGTAGCTAATGTGGGTCTTCAAAACTGTCTAAGTTTGCACCGGATTCTACCGCGACGGGGTCTCCACAAGATATTTAAGAAGTCGAGAACAATGCTGAATGTGTCTGAGCACCTTAACTTTTTATCTTTCCCGCCGCATTTTGTGGAGAGAGAAAATATTAGCGTGTTCAAGCACACCCCCCCCCCCCCTTTCCCAACTGAATTAACAGTCAATTTCACCTGCTTATTATTATTGTTCGTATTGGCTCTTTAAATGTAGAGCTTCAGAGCGTGATGAATCGCTTCACTAAAGCATGCAAGGACTTTATCCTCACAATAAGTCTAAAGAAAACGAATGTGCTGAGTCAGGACGCGGGTGCTGCACCAGTTATCACTATCGATAACTATGAATTGGCAGTGGTGCACCACTTCACATACCTAGGGTCTACCATCAATGACAAACTCTCACTGGATACAGAAATCGACAGCCGCTTTGGCAAAGCTGCAGCTACCTTTGCCCGCATCACATCGAATGTTTGGGGAAACTCCAAACTCACAATGACGACCAAAGCTGCGGTATATAGCGCCTGCGTCACCAGCACTCTCCTATATGGCAGCGAGACCTGGACGACCTATGCTAAGCAAGAAAGAAGGCTCAATACCTTACATTTACGGTGTCCACGCCACATCCTCGGCATCTCGTGGAAAGATAAAGTGACAAATGTCGAGGTGTTGTCACGTGCTGGCCTTCAAAGCATGTATACACTGCTTAGACAGTGCAGATTTCGCTGGCTTGGCCATATTCGCCGCATGGAAGATGGTCGCATCCCAAAAGATATCTTCTACTGACAATTACCAGATGGCAAGAGGACAGTTGGGCGACCACAGCTGAGGTTCAAAGATGTGTGCAAGAGAGATATGAGGGAACTGGACATGGATCCAGCAACATGGGAGGATGAAGCTGCTGATCGCACTAAGTGGCGATGCTATTTGTGGCACCACCTCAGATTGGGTGAAGAGAGGCTCACACAACAAGCAGAGCAGGGGAGAAAACATCGAAAGGAACACCAGGAAAATAAGCAGCTGATGGCTGCCACCTCAGGGGTGCATTCCCATAGTCAGTTATGACTGAAGTGGCTATTATTATTATAGTGTTGTCAATGTTTACTTATATCACACTTCCCGCTCACTCTCCAAAATGTCGTCCAAGATTGCGTTTATCTATAATCACCTATCCCAAGTAATTCGGAAGTCTGAATACTTAGTTTATCAAACACTGTCGATCTCTTGTATCACATGACTTGTCGCAATCGTCTAAGCAAATCGTAGTCTATACAATTAAACCAGTATTGCAAGTCCATTCTACTGTTGGATAGGAAGTGATAACGCGATATTGAACAACCACTTTATGCTCGCATTTACCTGGAATCAATGTGGGATTATAACGTTTGGTGATTCAATTAATCTCTCAGGGATGGGCGATTGTCCGGCCCTGTCACGCACAAAGCGTGAAACGTGAACTATGATAGTAGGGAACAATGGTAACTACTCTGATTAAAGGATAGGCGCGTAAAATATGCCGAAATAATAGGTAATAAAGGCGATGAGAGGAAATTACGAAAAAGTAAACAAGCCAATTTGTCAAAAATCTATTGACCTGTATTAAAAATGTTCCATTTACTTTGATAAAGCATTACGAAGAAGTCCTTTTAATCGAGATAACTACAGCTTCTGTATTTTTTACTTTTAAGGCTAAAGCCTTTATGTTTTAACTTTCTGTCACTGTATCAATCATTTCCTACAACTCATTTTTCACTATTTGCCACTATCATCAGCGAATCTCAAGTTATTTGTATTATATCTACCAACTGATACTTCTGGTATATCCTCTTTGGATTTAATTTTTAATTCGCTGTACAAACTGAACAGATCTGATGACAGCACACATCCCTGTCTAACATCTTTTTTTTGCCTGTTGAAATGTTCCTATTTGGCTGCTAATTCTTACAGTTGCTGTTTGTTGCCAACACATGTTCTTGATTATTTTCAGGTCCTTACCATAGATATTCATGCTTTGTAACATTTTGATAATTTATTCGTGATTCACTTTGTCAAATGCATTAGTGTAGTACTGTAGTCTATAAAACTCAAAATATAAATAAGTTTTTACTTCTGTAACCCTCTCTATTAACTTTCTTAAAATATATAAAAGTCGTTGTTTGTATTTAGCCTGTCGTATTCTTATCTTAGTTGTCGTTCTTGCATCCATCAGGTGTCAAATTTCATGTCTCATCAATTTCTTATTTCCAGTCCTCTTTTCTCGATATGCTTGACATTATCCGCAATTTCGGAAAATGTCCTTTTACCGTGCTGTAACCACTTATGTTTACATTGACATCATTGCATTACGGAACATATTAGATGGGTCCATGCCCTGTATACAACCAATATTTCTGTTTCAGGTCGAGATGCACAATACAACGTAGAGTATTAACTTTTGTTATACATAATGGCAATTCGCGTTATAAAGTGAATTACTTTATAATTGCACACACGTATTAATACTTGAAATGTAAAATTTCGACTAATTTTGTTTTACATTTTTAAATTTTTACATTATTTGCTTAATATTTTAAAGTTGCATGTACAGATAAGAAAATTTTAGATTATAAATCACGTATATTCTTTTGCTTTCTATTAAGCTGCTAATTTCCCTTTAAACTGAAAAATCATTTTCTTTGGCACTCAACTTTTCTGTCCTAATTACGAAGCCCTTGTATTAAATTTTTTTTATTCGGATTTTTCTAAGACATCATATCTATCAGCATGCCAAATTTCAGACTTCTAGGTAGTTAAGAAGTGACCAAACTATTTCGTGCGGACAGACAGATGGAAAGATGAAATCGCAAAACACACTTTACTTACTTACTTAGTCGTTCCCTTCTACCGTGAGGTGTAAAGGTTACTTTACTTAATAATAATAATAATTATATATATATATAAGTTTGAAAATATGTGCAAGATGGATGAAATGATAATAGATAGATATATAAATAGATAGATAGATAGATAGATAGATAGATAGATAGATAGATAGATAGATAGATGATAGATAGGTAGATAGATAGATAGATAGATAGATAGATAGATAGATAGATAGATAGATAGATAGATAGATAGATAGATAGATAGATGGATAGATAGATAGAAACATAGATAGATACATACAGATACATAGATAGGTACATAGACAGATGCATAGATAGATAGAAGCAATAGGTGGGTTGATTAATAGGAAAGAAGAAAAATATGCATGTAGGCAGGCGTGCCATTATCTAAGCTGGTGGTTAGGTAGGTAGACAAACAGACTTAAAAAAATTGAGAACTTAACTGAATATGTCTTGTCCTGCTTGTTCAAAGCGTGGAATGGAGTGACCCTTGCACAGATATGGCGGGATTATATTACATAATGTATATATTTGCTTAATTTATAGATATCACGAGAACATTCCAGATACTTAGTAAAAGTATATCAAAGCTTTCTTTACCTGCGAAGAATGGTAAGCCAGATTACATCGATTAAACAGAGTTACGTACTCTGATAAACACTGGTGTTGATCCGTTAAAATTCGTCGAGCAGATGTCACCGAAGCTTAGATAATAATGGCAGAACGTGAGACTCGGGTTCTCATCGTCAACATTTCCATTTTCGTTCCATATATAGCTCGCAGTACTGCAACTGGGAGGGGGAGGGGGGGGGGGGGGGGGGGGGGGGGGGGGGGGGGGGGGGTGGGGGTGGGGGAGGGGGGGGGGGCGGGGGGGGGGGGGGGGGGGAGGGGGGGGGGGGGAAGGGGGAATAGTGGGAACGGCTGCTCCATTCTAGCACAATATCCAAGGTGACGCCTTTGAAATTTGTTTACCCATACTTTCCCATGTAATGACGCCAGCACTCATACATATAAGACTAGTGTCCTGCAGCATAAACAAGCGCTGAACACTAATGACAATTTATAATGCAGTTCAGTCTGTTTGATTACTACTTAGTGTGCGAGTTGTTGTTCCTGTCACGGATTGCCTGCCCTTAGTTCTGCAGTAGTGGTCCACCAGTGGCCAAAACTCAAGAGCATCTAACATTGGTCGTCAAAGGTGTCTACCTTCGCAAAAAATTACTCTTGGCCGAGTTGTAGATAGACGGGTAATGAAGCTTCTATCCCAAGGCAGTTTTCATAAGATATTTCCGAAACAAGAACAATGCTGCATTGGCAGGGCAATTGTTAACTTATATCGGTCCTCCGCCTTTTATGAAGAATTAAGCAATTGTTTTAGCCAGTTCTAGCCCCCAGCTGGTGTAAATAGCGAAATTCTTTTCTAAGAATTAGCCCTCTTTCTCTCTCTCTCTCTCTCTCTCTCTCTCTCTCTCTCTCTCTCTCTCTTTATATATATATATATATATATATATATATATATATATATATATATATATATATATATATATATATATATATATATATATATATATATATATATATATATATATATATATATATATTAAAGAGTCTTGCTCATACGTTTGCTTTCATACATAAAATAACTGAATCAACTATGATTGTTTTTTTATTTTAAATAACGTGTAACAAATTTAATAATCAATTAGTTTTAACAGGTTAAAATAACAAAGAAATGATGAAGAATTTTAGATGTAAATCAATTTTTGTCTTCACTGAAGACGAAGGTGAGGATTAAAAGAACCTATTGTCTTTTTGCTGTTTCCTTGTAATTATAAATTAACTGATCTATGTGAGTCCTGCAGCCGTGATTTCGTCAACTCTTCTGTGATGATGACACTTCACAGTCTGATAGCTTTATTATACGAACAGTCTGATAGCTTCGTTCCACGAACTTTAGACAAAAGTAAAAAGAACAAATGCCTCTGCTAAGTACATTTGTGGGCTACAAATTAACAGGCGCATCGTCTCGCTGTTCACCCACCAATGTTAGCCTCTCTGAATAATTATTCTTGAGTATACACAGCACAGCTCAGGGAAGTTGATTCGAAATGACCAATATTCTTCTGGGTAGTAAACTGGGAAAATATGTGCTTGGACAGAGCGAACGCAATGATTTGCTTGAATTACAATTAACAAGGTAAATATATCTTATAAAATTATATTATACAATTTAGATACAGGTGATGTAATCATCACCCGTCACTGCTCTATTCGGAGTCTGGGGTCACCTCTGCTGTCGGATGTCTGTACGACTAGCAAGAAGAAATCACCAGCGCTTGCTCTTGTGGTTTATGAATATACTATTTTCATATGTTGAGGTTGCTAGCCTCATATATAACCACTTAGCAAGAAATTCCTGTCAAATTCACATTTGTAAAATAAATGTTTACACCTACACCAAAGTAACTTTTGGGAACACAATCTCATGGCACAGTTTAGAATGGACACAGCATTTAGGATGCTTTCGAATCACTTGGTCTGTTGTCGTGAAACATTCTAAATCCACATATATAAATTAAAAGGTAAATTGTAAAACCTAACGCATTAATTCGATAAAAGGAAAGAGAAATGGTAAAAGCACAGTGCTGTCACAATGGCATACAAAAATCCTCCTTTTTTCTACTTCGTCTGAAAATTGTAACGTTTCCACGTTGATAGTAAAGCCTATAGCAGCATACACGCGTTTCCACAAAACAATAAAACGTGCACTGTATTTCTAAGAAAACCTTGAGATACGCAAGCTGATTAATGACCTAGATTAATCCACTGCGTAATGAAAAGACAGATGGAATTAGGATAGAGAGAGGGAGGGCTGAAAGCAGGAACGCCGGCAACACTAACACGCGTCTCGCGATATACAATTAATGCCACCCCTAATGCGAAAGGCATGAAGCACTAGCTTTTTTTTCAAATAGACAGTGATAAAAAACACTACCCAAACGAGAGTTAGGTTTAAAAACCTGTAAAATGCTTATTGGAAAACATGACATTCTACTGTTTTATGTCTAAACTCCTGACATTAGTCTGACAGTACAGCAGACACCATAAAGTTTGGAAGTGAGGAGGTGGTAACTGCACGACTATCCTAGAAGAAAACATATTTTGAACGCCGCCACTTAGCTCCCTTAAAACTTATATATTTGGGTTCCTTAGGACTTGCTGACAAAGAATATGTTAAGTGTTACGCAAATAGTCTAGGAATTAACAAATTATAGCCAAAAGAAAATAGTGAGGGTGTCAGACAACACCAAATAATAATCGCACAGTGGCATGTTTTGAAACCACCATTTTACGGGAAATAGGCCACCATGTTAAATCCTATTTGATTGGATAGAAGTAAATGTAAGACGAAACACGATTAGTCGGACTACAAATACTATTTTTTTGTTGTTAGGGGAAACGGTAGTAGGGGTACTTTTTTTTTTTAAAAGCTGTGTAAAACATGGCCCGATTGGTTAGACCCGCCAATATAGTCAATTAGGTGCGTCAGTTCAGTGCCACATTTTAAAATAAACTTACTCAGAAACAGTGCGTTGAGAACCAGCTTATATTTTTTCTAAATAAAAGCCTGGGACAGAGGCAGATCGGAATTTGTGCCATATTCATCGCCAGTCAACGTATTTGTGTATTATTTCCATGAATTGTGGTAAGCTTGACATATTTGATATCTTTTTAATGAAAATTGAATGTAAATTGATAATTTATGTCTGTATATGTGCGTGGTTCAGTAGCAAACATGAGGCAAGGCCTAGATAGTGCTCCAACCTGAACAGGACGTGTCGGAGAAAAGTAAAACTGCATGGAATTGCCAAACAGTACACTGACACCTATCTTATTGACTAGATAGAACTAATGCTGGAATTGCAGAGGCGTAGTAACCATTAGGGAGGAGTATACTGGTGTAAATTGTTTCAGATGAAGCTAGCAGTTGGCCTACCGCTCTGAACTCAGTGTTTGTTATGTATTGTGTTCAGTGTGGAAATAGATTATAAATTAGTTCTGAAGTAGGAGGTACAACCTTCTTGTTTCAGGGACCGTGGTCCTAAGTTATTGAAGCAGCACCTGGTCTGAGTTTTGCTGAATCCAGAGGCTGACAGCATACTCCTTGGTCCAGATAGCGACCAGTGAGGTGTCTCCAGAACACAGTGAAGCAATCGAGCAGAGGAGTCTTTTCCTGCCGCCATCACGAAAGATAAGCTTCTGTGGCCAGAGCAGCTCAACATTATGTGCCCCCCCTCTAAAATTGACATTATATTAAATACAGAGGGACAATAAATATTGCAAATGACAGGAACTGTGAACTTTTCCCAATACTATTTCCACGATAATCAAACACTTGAAGTCATGATGACAAACAACAATCTAGCTTGAAAAACAAAACCAGTATTACCTCATAGTACTACTTCACAACTTACACACATAGGATAATACTAATAAATTCTGTCAATACAAAGATCATATTTATAAATTGTGATTACATTTGATTGTGATTCCTGGTTCACTGTGTAGTTGAATCAGGATATCTATTGTTGAAAGTAATTATTACATATATATTTGAAACTTTACACTTGACTCATTTAAGATAGTCTTATAGAGTGTTATATGTGTGTGAGTGTCTCAGTGTTGTAAAGTGTTGTGGAATAAATTAAATTGTTTATCTGTCTGTTGTTGTTGTGACTTACACTTCATCATTTTCATAACCCTAGACATTCAACGTAGTCATCACAATATTCCAGAATAATTCTGACTGAGGTATAAATGTGGTAGCAAGTAAGGTCATCTGTAATACACCACACTTATTAGATACAGATACCTTCACAGCTGATCTCAGTCAGTACACTAAGTCCCCTATAAATATTAATATCATCCCACTTTACCACATCTGTGAAAATTTTGTATTGCTCTTATGACGAGTGATCTGACTCCTTATTTCTCCAGTCTTTGTATTTAAAAAAGTGGATTTACTTTTTTAAGTTTTAAAGTTGCCCAAATACTTCGATCCTGGTCCTTTAAGTTTCAAGTCTTTGTATTTTAAAAATGCCGGTTTACTTTTAAGTTTTAAAGTTGCCCAAATACTTCGATCTGTCACTTATAATTTTGGAATTCTGTGTCCGATCCTTCTCTTTCTGGCTCTGGTGAATTGCTAGCTTGACGTGGCGATGCAGTATGTTCTGTGACTCCGATTTCGCTAGATTATATTTTCAATTCCTCAGTTCAAATCCCAGATTGCACTTCGGACTAATTTTCCAATGAGAACCATTGTGTATCCCGTCTCTCAAATCAAGCCAATCGTAAGCTCTTTAAAACTATCTGGGTCGGGGTGTTTAATTTAACCCCCCCTTTTTGCGCGTTTTTTAAAATATCAAGTTTTAAAATTCCATCGCGTGATCGCGTGATCTCTTTCTAATAAGTCGTAATACTTCCGCTTGCATCTTTATGCAAAACATATAAACCTATCTGTACACTCATTGCCTGTCTAGAGGCTTTCTCACCAACATTGTTTCCCCATACAGACTATCGGTAATATTGATACAGAGATGGGCCAGCTGAAACGATGATCTAATCATCACCTGTGTCTTCGTACACCCCATATGGCTCTCTCAGACAGACAATATGGCCTCTTGTCATCGATCGTGCGCGACCATATTGTGACAATAGATATCGACTCTATCAAAAGTGGCTAGGCGGACTGATGCGTGATGCCATATGATGATGGATGGTATCCGCATGTCTGGTTTTGTGTAGTGTGTAGATGTGTTCAGTCAAAACAATGTTCATACAACAATAACAGGGCAATCCACATAGGACGTCAGTAAACTCACGACGTATAAAGTCAATGAGTCTTGAAACAGCCGTTGACGTTTTTCTTCATTATTTAGTGTGGACGCCACAGTGACAAAATGGTTACGCAAATGTGTAGGCACATCAAACAGTCATTATCACAGCAACATTCAATACAGCAATAGACGGTAGACAGCATTACAATGATGAGTCAGATGCATGTTATATTTCATAGTGCTGTAAATGTAGTCAGGTGGAAAACTCCATCCTTTTCTATAACAGCCAGGAGATAACCAGATGTATGAGATCAGTTCACTCTCCTTAGTTTGACTTCAGCAAGACAGACACGTCTGCCGAAGTATAAATAATGTCCACAAAAATATCCTCTAGATAATAAAGGTTTTCCAAACCTAATTCATTTAACAAAGTAGCAAGTAATGGTCCTTGGTACATGCATCAACCGATGCAGTACAATGCAGCGACATGTGAGCTGGGAAAAAAAACATCTCGTGGCGACGACTTTCGGAGACAGGCTATGAATCGAAATCGCTCACGACCCAAAATCGATAGAGTTAATGAAAAGTCAATTTACCTTGCTTTCATGAAATACACAGAAATATCACGCCTCCCGGCATGTGGGAAAACACTAGAGGTATTATCTCGAATAAACGAAATATCCATTAAGAGGACTACACATCCCTGACAGAACAAAAAATAGCGGAGATCCCCTCTTCAACGAGGCATCTCTTTCGCCATTCCAAATCGCTCACTCCACTAGTCGTGGGCGGAAACCGATCGACCAAACAACAAGACAAGTCATGCGCAGTCCAGCGCAAAAATGACCACAGCTCAAACTTAACTGCATTCGATACCAACGCGAGAAGACAAATGCTTACCGAGAAAAGTGACTATAAATTCCAAGCAGTTGTTGCCCTTGCGTTATAAAACAGACATTGAAACAAAACGATGTTGCGAGAATTTATCACGCAACATATCACCACCTCCTCCCGATAAAAAAAAAATGTGGAACATATTTTTTTTCAATATCAAAGAGCAAGCGATAAGCGGCTCAAAACGCACGAATTATGCGCTGATAATTAATTAAATTGCCAAACAATAGGCTAATTATAGAGTGTCTGGTGAGGATATACCTCAACAGAAAAATAAATATGTCTCAAAAAATATTCACATCGGGGAGGTGTCACCAACACACATCACGTTAGCATGTAAACACAATATACGTATGCAAGTTACTATAATCATCATTAAACAGCATACTCTAATATTGTCTTTAAAAATGGATGTACAAATCTGATAGAAAAAATTTAAATAGTACATTCTTTGACATGTAATGACATAAGTACATAGTAAAGTTAAACTACATGACGATCCAGGATATATGCTCTGGTATTCCGAGGGTAAGTACACAATCTAGAACTCGTAAGGTAAGTCCTCAGCTCAACAATGACATTCTGAGAAAGTACAAGCAATATAATGCTAATTAATAACTAATATGCTTCATAAGGTACAATACATTATTAATAATTGTGGCTGTTTAGTAAACTAACGGCCCTTATATTAACTACTCAGTCCTCCTCTATCATCTTAAAAAACGAACAGAAGAAGATGACAACAAAGCACGATAGTGTGTACATATAGAGTAAGTACAGATGTGCTAATCTATTGTAGAAATATAGGTGTGTTATGACTCTGTAATATATAGAAATATAGGACAGAAGTATTAGTTGGAGTCATGTGGGCATCTAGACAAAATGTCAGCCATCACATATCCGCACCACGGATAGCTCGTACCGTGAAGTGAAAAGGTTGAAGAGCTATAGCATATCGAGTGGATCTCGAACTCTTCAAATTCTTAGTCTGAATAGCTGTAAGAGCTTTCTGATCAGTCTCTAGAATGAAATGTGCGCCCAGGAGGAATCTTTGTAGTTTTAGAATTGACCAAACCATCGCTAACAACTCACGGTCTAAAACCGAGTAGTTCCTCTCTGCCGCATTTAGTTTTCTAGAAATGTACATAACAGGATGCAGAGTATTTGCATATTCTTGCATCAGTGCTGCTCCAATCCCAGTGGATGAAGCATCACTCCGAAGAACAAAAGTCCTATCAAGAGTAGGTAATCTTAAGATGGGAGGAGAAGAAAATATATTCTTGATTTGGTCTAGTGAAGATTGGCATTCTTCAGACCAACGGACCAGATTAGGCGAACCTTTCTTCAACAATGTTGAGAGAGGTGCCATGATCGAAGATAAATTTGGAATAAATCTCCCATAAATTGAATTAAACCTAAGAGACTCCTAACTTGTTTCTTCGTTTTAGGAACAGAGTTGTTCAGTATTTTGGAAGTATTGTGGTCTTCTGTCTTCAAGAGACCATGACCAACACGATGACCCAGGAAAGAGATTTCACCAAAACCAACAAAAGCTTTAGAAGGTTTTGCTGTCAAATTATTCTCACGTAGAGTGGACAGTAAGTCATATAACCCTAAATAGTGATCTTCCCAGGTATCACTGAAGAGACAGATGTCATCTAAGTATGCGATGACATCCGAACGATGTGACAGAATTCGACGCATCATGCGAACGAAAGTGGCAGGGGCGTTCATGAGAGCAAAAGGCATAACATTCCATTGAAATAGACCCCTAGGTGTAGAAAAAGCAGTAAGAGGTTTGGCATGCTCTGCTAAAGGCACTTGCCAATAACCTTTAGACAAGTCAAGTTTAGTGAAGAATCTAGAATTCTAATCAGTAGATCTTCTAACAAAGGCATCGGTTCAGCGTCGAACTTTGTGACCTGATTCAATTTGCGATAATCAACGCAAATTCGTATGTTCTTATCCTTCTTCCGGACAATAACCATGGAAGAAGAATATGGTGAAGTCGATGGTTCCATTATATTTAATTGAATCATTTCATCCAATTCCTTTTCCACTTGCGACTGAAAGTGTATAGGAATAGGATACGGCCTAACCCTAATTGGATTATTGTCGGTAAGAATTATGTCATGTTCTATGACATCTGTGTGTCCAGGAATGTCAGTGAGAACATCCTGAAATGTTTGTAACATCGACGAGACTTGTCGATGTTCGTCACCAGAAAGATTAGGAGAAACAGAAACGTTTTTCCAAGATTCCGTGGAATGTAATGGAACCACTGGAAGGGGGAAGGTTGACATCAGAGAAGGTAGCTTCCTCATCCTGAATGACAGACAGGGATGAATAATGACCGTGAGGTGCAGGAGCATCATCCGTTGCCTGGAAAATAGGCAGCAAATAGTCCGGACGTTCGTGAAATTCCGAAAGCATGTTTATGTGGAAAGTTTTATGCTTTCCATCAATATCGACCACATAGTCAACATCGGAAATCCGAGAGACAATTGCATACGGACCTTTCCATGCAATAAGAAGTCTATTTTCCCTACTGGGGAGTAGGACGAATGCTTTGTCACCTGGACAAAGTTGTCGTAGACATCTATTCTTGTTAGCAAACTGTCTTGCCTTCTCTTTAGCAATTTCTGATGAAGCAGTTGCTAGCTTACATGCCTCAATGATCTTTTGTCTAAGAGCAATGACATACTCATATGAGGATTGAGTTTCATCGCTAATATCATCGGCAGTGATGAGATAGTGTAATAAAGACATAGGGCCGCGTGGACGCGCGCCAAAGACAAGTTCGAAGGGAGAAAATCCTGTGTGTTCATTAGGGACTTCTCTATAGGCAAAGAGAGCCGCGGGTAAAACCCTGTCCCAATCTTGAGGATGATCTTCAGTTATCTTACCAAGCAAAGTCTTGAGCGTTCTATTCAGACGCTCAACTAACCCATTAGACATAGGATGGTAGATACTACTGAGAGATCGTTCAATATGTAAGGTAGACATTACCTGTGACATAGTGTCAGATATGAGTTGAGTGCCATGGTCTGACAATATTTCTCTGGGGAACCCCAAGCGAGAAAATATCAACCAAAGAGCATCTGCGATATCTGTAGTAGATATGCTCTTAAGAGGAATAGCCTCTGGCCAACGTGTGCACATATCGACACATGTAAGGATAAACTGATGTCCTCTGGCCGACTTGACCTTAAAAGGGCCAATAATATCTATGGCCATTTTCTGAAACGGCCGAATAGGAATGTCAGCAGCCTGGATAGGCGCAGCATGTCGTGGTCCTCTAGATTTGACCTCCTGACATACCTTGCATGATCGGCAGTAAATACGAATGTCCTTATTGACAAAAGGCCAAAAGAAAGCCGCAAGGGCTCTCGACTTCGTACGGGCAAAACCCATATGTCCAGCACATTGCGAGTCATGAGCATGTTGTAATATTTGGACTCTCATGCTCTTGGGAACAAGAATTTGCGAATGTGCCGACGTAGTCGAATCTTGTACCATACGTACAAGTACGCCGTTTCTCATTGCAATCCAAGATTTTCTATTTCTATCCTGATTCGAATCACCTTTCTTCGCAAGAACGAAGAATTTTTTTAAAGAAGGATCTTCTTCTTGCAATTTTATGAAAGAGTCACGAGTGATTACTAAGTGACTATCTTGGCTATCAACTTCATTATCACTATTCAGTGAAGTTTCGGGTGTTTGTAGAGCTTGTGCTCTTGTAACTACTGCATTTGTAGCTTGCATGTTATTATCTTCCCAAGCAGCAATCTGCTGTGGGGGGTACACTCCCTAACTCCGTGAATACGACCAATAATAAGGTCCGCAATAGGATTAGGTAAGAGACAAGCATGCACATCTCCAGTAAAGAAAGGAGTGGCAATGCGAATTACAGCAGTAGGATATTTTTCTAGAGTGCCGCCAAATGTGACACATTTAATAACCCTTCCTGTAGCACAAGATGGATCTACAAGCGATTGTCTAACACCAATAGTGGTGCATCCGGAATCGAAAAGTAGTGAGACCGGAGTATCATTAACAAGACCCTTATGTAGGATTAAAGAACCCCATCCCGTCATGCGCAACAGCAGCAGGAAGAGCGGGAAGTGGGTGACCACAACTCAAAGTAGTTATGGTACCCGGTTCGAATAAAGTACTGCATTGGGGGCATTTGTTTGCTCTCTCAAAGTCAAAAGCAGAACCAGTGACAGCGTCAAAGTTTTTATTATCAACACCATGATTACAGGCTCCCTCAGTTTCCTGTTGTACAGCATTAGCCTGCTGATATCTCTTTTTTTTGTGTTGAGATCTACCCCGACTATTATTACCTCTGAAGTTATCAAAGTTATTATTATCTCTGCAGTTATTATTGTCTCTATTGTAATTGTTATCCTGGTTCGAATTCCAGTTTCCACGATTACTATCATGTTCACATTGATGCGAACATCTATTTGTTTGGTTCTGAGGTCTTCGGCAGGAATAACCTCTATTACCATATCCTCTTTTGAAATGCCTATAATTATTAGGGTGATAGTAACGAGTACTATCAGGTTGTCTCCAATTCTTCGAAGAAGAATCACATGAAATTGATTTCCATGATTTTGACAGAAATTACCGCTACCCTTTCTATCAAAATTTTGTTGGGATCTACGAGCAAAGTTTTTGACCATACGGAGCTGCCGAAGCAACTGGTAAACCTTCTTTCACCTTAGAGTTACCCATGGTTATGTGTGGGTGCGCAGTTACGTATTGGCAACAGAAATCTTCCATTTCTTTTATTGTTTTAGGTTTACGTTCATGAAGGAAAGCAAGGAAAGACTCATTGACAGACGACATGACTTTGTCTCTAAGTATTAAGTCCATAAGTCCTTCATAAGTTTTTTTTCCGTCTTAGATAGTTCAACCCATCGTGAGAAAGTAATGCGTATTCTTGCAATAAACTCGGAGAATTCAACTCCATTTTCAGGTAACATGTTTTTAAATTGTAGACGATAGCCGTCTTCATTAAGCTGATATTTCTTTAACAAAGCGGCCCTGACAACCTCATAATTGTTCTTGTCAGGTTCATCCACCATATTTAATATACTTAGAGCTTTACCTGTCAGTATCCCTGATAACTGATAAACATATTTTGCTTTGTCTATGTTATGAGCTGTACATGCTTGTTCAAATCTGTCCAGATAGAACATTATGTCATCACTGGAAGGACTAAATGTTGGTAACTTAATCTTAAAAGTATCATTATTAGCCTTACCAGAAGATGAACCCTTGTTTGAATCATTACCATTACTCATGCTTGTCAATTTCAATTTTTCCAACTCTAAAGCTAAGACCTTTTCTTCATGTTCCATTTTTGCTTTCTCTTTCCTCTCATCAGACTCTCTCTGTAATCTTCTTTCCTCAGCCTGAGCCTCTTTTTGAAGTCTTTCATTTTCAGCTTCTTTTTCAAGTCTTTTATTTTCAGCCTCTTTTTCAAGTCTTTTATTCTCAGCCTCTTTTTCAAGTCTTTTATTCTCAGCCTCTTTTTCAAGTCTTTTATTCTCAGCTTCTAGCTGTAGCTGGAGTTTTCTTTCCTCAGCTTCTGATTCCCTTTTTTGTTTTTCCATTTCCATTTGGAATCTTTTTTCATCCACCTGCATCTGCATTTTCTTTTGTTCAGCTTCCATATGCAGTTTCTTTTGTTCAGCTTCCATTGCTTTATCATATCGAGCAGTTGCAAATTCTTCTAACTTATCACCAGTCTTCCCAAGCAATTTACCCTGCTCAATAAAGTGCTCAAATGTAGACATGTTGTCTAACATATGAGTCCAAAACCTGAAATAATTAACTAATTTATTTCAAACCTAAGTGTAACAAGTCTTAATTAAACACTTGTATATACACATCACCTTATATTATCCCAGTCTCTGTGGGAAACAAGTCTCCAATCAAAGAACTTGTATATGAAATATCAGCACTCAATTCTTGATCATAAGTGCACTTCTCATTCAATAGTGCACGACACTATTCATCATTCATTTATCATCAGTGTAGTAGTAACAGTGCATTAGCATAGCCCATTAACTAATTACTATAACTGTAAACAATGACTATGTAAACACATGCAGAATGTAAACATTGAAAATGTAAACAATACAAACAATGTAAACAATAACAAAGTAAACAATAACAAAGATCAGCAACAATACAAAAACTTTCGCAGAAATCAACTAAAAATAAAGCAGAAATTAATGAAATATCACAAAAAATGTGACGATATCTGCGCTATAATTAAACAAAATACATGACACCACAGTGTATAAACAAAAATGTTGTATGAAACTAAATTATAGACAAGAGTAGGCTAACAAATACAAACAAATCAAAACAAAACTAAAGAATGCGAAATAATAACGAAAACAATATTAAAACATGTCATCACAGCTAACATAAATAGCAACAGAAGTCGCTTAGCAAATTCCAGTATCGGAAATTTGCAAACCCTACAGAAAACGCTCACAATAGACGACCTCTATGACGTGGCATAATCTAACGGAGACACCACCCAACCGAGAACCCGCTGAAATATAAACATATAAATATACAAATAACATATAAACATATAACATATAGAATGAGATGATACACAGAAGACTCAGCAGAAGTATAAGGGCACAGTTTACATACAAACAGGCCACTTAACTTATAGGCTTCCAATCGTCGAACAGCAGAAAAAACGGATGTCAATCAACGTCCTAAAGAGCGAAGCTCCAACGATGATGGCACATCTGAACTGCTTCCACTGCTAACACGATGGTACAAGAGCTTCTGAAATACTGTGTGTTGAGTTGTTTCGGCACTTGACCTTCTAATCCAAAAGTAAGTTGATGGAAATCGGTACTTGGCCTTCTTCAGAAAACAACCCGTTTCAACCGGCACTTGACCTTCACAAAAACGACAGCACTGGAACCTTGACAGCAGCAACTTGCTTGACTTGCGTAAAAGATAACAGCAGTCCGAGTTATCCGGCAACATCTGCCGAAGTATAAATAATGTCCACAAAAATATCCTCTAGATAATAAAGGTTTTCCAAACCTAATTCATTTAACAAAGTAGCAAGTAATGGTCCTTGGTACATGCATCAACCGATGCAGTACAATGCAGCGACATGTGAGCTGGGAAAAAACATCTCGTGGCGACGACTTTCGGAGACAGGCTATGAATCGAAATCGCTCACGACCCAAAATCGATAGAGTTAATGAAAAAGTCAATTTACCTTGCTTTCATGAAATACACAGAAATATCACGCCTCCCGGCATGTGGGAAAACACTAGAGGTATTATCTCGAATAAACGAAATATCCATTAAGAGGACTACACATCCCTGACAGAACAAAAAATAGCGGAGATCCCCTCTTCAACGAGGCATCTCTTTCGCCATTCCAAATCGCTCACTCCACTAGTCGTGGGCGGAAACCGATCGACCAAACAACAAGATAAGTCATGCGCAGTCCAGCGCAAAAATGACCACAGCTCAAACTTAACTGCATTCGATACCAACGCGAGAAGACAAATGCTTACCGAGAAAGTGACTATAAATTCCAAGCAGTTGTTGCCCTTGCGTTATAAAACAGACATTGAAACAAAACGATGTTGCGAGAATTTATCACGCAACACGGACTCAAGTGATAAAAGTATGATCCGCTGACCGGTGTAATTAGCCTCCATAATAATACAGGTCACCTGGTGAAACGTAAACAAGTCTGGGAGTGGCTTCAGAGCAAATAATTGAATGAAGGTGCATAAAATATACCAAATAAAAAGTGGATGAAGGAGTGAGAGAGGAGCTAAAAAGTACACGTATAAACGTTTTGTCACAGTTCCTTATCCTCTAGTTATGAAATAAGTACCACCTTATCACAAAACATCTTTTTTAGCAGTTCAAAATACTGTCCTCTTGCTCTCTACTCCGTGAAGTACACCGAGTCGGGATTACGGATTTTTTTTCAAAACAATCGCATACTGTTCGCGTTTTTACAAATTTGGTTATAATTACGTATAAAGAAGCACACTAAGAAATTAACTGCTTGAGACAGTGACAGATGAGATTCGAGTAAAAGATGCCAGCTTTGCACTCGACACGCCCATCATGTCTTTTGTACGAAATTTGGAACATTATTCAGACTTGCTACGCACCTTCAGCTCAGGAACAGGAGAACACGGCGCCAATGAATGCTGCTGCACAGGTAATAGAAGTGAATTCATTTGAAGACCTGATTACATTAGCTGACTTTAAATGGAGATAACATGAATGACATAGAAGGAACAGCGCTATATGCCAGAGAGTTGTGGTTTGACAGAAGAATGGTTAAAATAACATGGTCAGCTAAAATTAGTAATGGGGATGTCCTGAAATAGACCAATGTGCATTGTAATTTTATTCCTCAGGCTAGAAAGAAGCAATCGATTGTCTTTTGGGTATGTTATAAGAAGAAGGAAACTGGAGTATATCGTGACAATAGCAAAGATAGAAGGAAAAAGAGTTAGGGGACGACAAAGAGAGAAGATTCTGGACAGTTTAAAATCATGGCATGGAAATAAGTCAACAACAGATTTGATCACTAGAACTGTAGATAGGAAGTTGTGTTATATAAAGGTATGTCTCACAATTTAGATAAATACCGAATTAATGTTTAAACACAAATTTCTGCTTTGGTTAATTTTTCTTTTATTTAATATTAAGTTTGAAAAAAAAAGTTATTTACAAATTCCCCGTGCAAATAACGGGTAAGGTCTCTAATAATTATACGGTATTTATTTAAACTATAGCATTTTTCTAAATCTCCCTTTTTAGTTAACTTGACCAGGTATCCTTCCTCCCATTACGCGGCCATGTCTTCCCTCTCATTGAATCACCGATGAGATTTTCTAACGTTGTATCTGTATGTCAGTGCTCTGATCGCTACAGATAACGAAACTAATCAGTCACATCACTGTACAGAATACTTATGTGAGTACTGTGCTGTTGACACTATCATGATCATTAGTATCATAACATTTCATGATTATCATTCCTGCATTACTTTACAGAATACTTATGTGAGTACTGTGCTGTTGAAACTATCATGATCATTAGTATCATAACATTTCATGATTATCATTCCTACATTACTTTACAGAATACTTATGTGAGTACTGTGCTGTTGACATTATCATGATCATTAGTATCATAACATTTCATGATTACCATTCCTACATTACGTTTACGAACAACCAACAACATTGTTATTGTTGATCAAAATCGATATTACTGCACTCCAGGCAAACCCATAGGTGATCAGTCTCCCTCAGCAAATGGCAAAGTGTATGAATGCTAATTGTTCATGTACCACCTTTAAGCACAAGGTTGGCATTTAAATGTTAAAATAGACTACTGTACTTCAGATTGGAGCTTCCCTCAAAGGAGAAATATGTGCATGGAGCGAAATTTCACATAAAACCTACCGCATTCTAAAACTTCATGTGTATTTCTATCTCGTCAAAGAAAAATCTTAAACAGCCAGAATAACGAAGAGACTGTGGATTCCAGTTTAGGACCGGATAGTGTTCTAGAGAATCTTCTAAAATTAGAAACGATAAATCCTCAACTGTAGTACGGACATTCACAAGTCCTCGGAACCTGCCTACAGCGTGAATAGTTAGGGTGTACTCAGTAACCCTAACCACATAAAAGACAGCGTCTTAAACAGTTGCTCAACAATATTCTGACTTTAAAGCAGCCACAGATACGTTGGAGCATTCTTTGAGCGGATTTTGTGAACGAATTTTGCTTTGTTAAATAGGAAGCACTTTCTGAAAGGTAATTGATAAGACGGTTATTTGGCTGGACCGTCGTATTTATACGTGACTGTCAAAATATCTGTAGACTTAAATACTGTCAGCTTTGGTCGGGCTTACAATGGTAGCCGACTAATGTTTCAGCGCGAATGATAGATGGTCCAATGGTAATGTATACCAACGTTCAGATATAACTGATAGATACTGGACTCATGGTTTGACGGTCTGTTTCCACAACCATTTATTATTCAAAGACATGGGTGGCAGTTCAAAGACATGGACAGCAACATCACGAGTAGATATACTCGTTCATCAAAATGGTATACGAAAATTCAGCATGAAGTGAATATATTTATAATAGTAATGTCAACTTGACTGACCTCACTGGCCGCCGAAATCTCATGGACGGCGGGAGCATTGCAGTACATTTTACTTGTATTAATAGATCCCATTTTATATCAATATTCTGGATATTTTATAACGGAGCTCATACAACTCAAAGGGTGTTAAGTAAGAACCCTGGAAATCTGTTGCAGTATGATCCAAAAAATAATGAACCAAGAGATGGGCACACTAGCGACAGGTCATGAATAGGCGTGCCGAAGTTCTACCAAATCTTGTCATGAAAATACATATGGTATCAAATGTGATACATAACGAAGCCAGGTGTTGGCTAGAATAAACACTCCACACAGGGGGAGGTGTAATATAATATCTCCATTAAGTCTTCCACGACTTGGGGCAAGACTTACAAATATCTCCGTCAAAAGATGTCTGTCTTTTATTGACAGGCTTTAAAGGATCTCTCACAGCGTTAGCACTGTTTGGCAACAATCAAAAACTATCGCACCAAGTTGTGCTCTTTAGTGCAACAATTGCTACGTAATTAATTAAACATTTATATATTTACTCAGATGCGCACACATAGTGCATCTAACACTGCTAGACTGGCATCTTAGCTGTGTTAAGTCTCGCACACTTAACCCCTATGCGAAAAAGGACTTAGTAATATTTTAAGAAAATTATACAGATCTATAAATCAAGGTTGGCATTCGTCAGGAACTAGGCGCGTTGCTTGTTTTTGATGTGAATGGAGCATTTTTGTGGTGGCACGTAACAGTCATCCCAGATTTGATTGTGGAACAATAGTCTAGGTGTGTTTGCATATGAGATTTGTTGAGCATTTTCCTTGACTCCTCATCCAGGAAGAGTTTGATTTTGGCTAATTTGTAAACTGTCTGTTCTGGTTGCTTTGTGAGTTCATGTACATGTGAGTTCCAACTTAGGTGTTGGTTAACAATGAAACATAGAGTCATGTGTTCATTTGCGTTTTCAATTAGTGATGTTCCAATGTAGAGCTTAAGTGTTGTTTTCTGTGAGTTTTGTAATTTTTGTGTGGTTGATATTAATATAGATTACTTTCTACTAATATTTATTGCATGCAAGTCTTGTTACTCCACTTCATATGATTATGTGTATCGTGTTGTAAAGATAGTTGTCAGAACCTCTAACTGGGTGGAGGAAGGTGGTAGCTACCTCTCATTCGTAGGGCTATACCACTGCCGTGTGGATTTACTATAAAGCTGACTCGTATATGCTAGAGGATGACCACACGCACACTGGCTGATATAATGAAATGACACAGCTTAACAGCCACAATCACTTTTATTAAATCACAACACCACTTGGCCAAAACACGACCATAGGGATTACATTATGAATGAATACATAATCACTAATAGCTAAACCTTAGTACAACGTCAGGCAGAATGACGCCGAATTACTCCAATGTGAGTCCCACGCACACAAGCGGCGAAAACAAGGCTAAGCCATAAAGACGATTTATAAATACAAAAAATCGATCGTAGTTACAAACTGACAGTCACAACAAATACACCCTAGAGGCTAACTAACTCTCAACTATTGGCACAGGACAAGGCACTCATGGCGAAACGTTGACTACCGAAAAAAAACTCCACCCCAGGGTAGACAGAAATTGGCTAGTAGCGAACGTCCATCCAGGACGACAGATGAACCCGCAATGCCCTGCGACTCCGTTGGCACTTAAATTTCCTGCCGGTCACATAACCTCAAACGTTCGTCAACTTTCGTCAACCAAACGGCGGCTTCCGAATGACTTGCTCGATCTACGAACAAACGGGGATCCGTACAGCGAAATAGAGCCGTGACAACAGTAAATAATCAAAACAGGAGACAATTGCGAAGTAAACTGAGCAGCAACGCTACTAGATTTGCTGTTTTTTTTTGTAACCAGTACAACACTGATCCTACAGATAAAACGTTAGAAGATCTTATCCGTGATTCAGTCCACGCGTGGATAATATTCGAACTGATATGACTCATGTACTCACTCACTTCTTGGAGCACAAAGACATGATTTTAAAATTCCAACATGGCATTCCAGCAGAGATCATTTAACAGATACTAACACCTTAGCAGTGATATTAACTATTTACTTGGTAACGTCTGTGAGAGAGAAGACATTCCAACAAAATAGAAGGAAGGATTCTTGATAAAGTTGCCTAAGTAGGGAGATTGAAAAAATTGCACACAGTACAGAGCAATAACGTTGCCAATATTTAACAAGATAATCCTTGATAGATTGACAAAGTCCACAGACAGACAAATGATACATGAACAATCATGGTTTGAACAAAACAGACCCTATATTGATCAAATAGATGAATATACATATACATATATATATATATATATATATGTATATGTATATATATATATATATATATATATATATATATATATATATATATATATATATATATATATATATATATATATAAACAGGGTGTTTATAAAGTCGCTGTGCAGTGAAATTTACGCCCGGGCGACACTACGTTACAGAAAGGTGGTTTTCAATTGGGGCTTGTTGTGCAATGCTGCACACGGGATTGTGGAACACAGCATTGGAACACAGAATATCCTGACGTAAATTTGCATCATTTGTGACGTAATTTCTAAAATATTTTTCCCATTCACTGCACAGCGACTTTATAACCACCCTGTATATATATATATATATATATATATATATATATATATATATATATATATATATATATATATATATATATATATATATATATATATATATTGGTATTTGTGACAGTGTTACCACTATGTTGAGGGTTAACATGAGTGGTACATATTATGTTCAATTACTGTTGATGGTGGTGGAATGTTTCTGGTGGATGGTGGGGTATAACAAGGACTGACAAGTACAGAGTCAGTGAGGTCGGGCTTACGGATGGCCGACTGATGTGTGAGTAAGTGACTGTCAACAAACGCGAATATAAAAAGGTTCTTGCATACCAACACAAGCTGGAACCACACACTACAGTAAAAGTACGAGTCAGGAAACGTTGCAACGACTGGTAACGTTTAAATAGTTTATTACGCCACAGTCACGTAAACATCATGGTAACATAGGACGACACTTCATAGCAAATCATGGTGAATCAGATAAGTAAGTTAATTTCGTAGACATACAGCAAAAATAGTCATCCAAACAAAAGACGTGCATCGCAGTCTCAATAGGCTGTAGAATGCAGTAACTCATAGCTTAAATCCCTTCAAAGCAATATCCAAAGATCCAGCTACATGTACACAACTCAAAGTACAAAGGCTGCAGAACACAGCAGCTCACGTTTCATAAAGGTTTACATCAATATCTTTATAAGTGATGATCATCACTGGTCGCTTACACAGCGGCATGCAATGGCTTCTAGTAACGAGGGAGAAAATCAATCAGAATAAATATGAATCAAAATCACGGCCGGTACAATCCATGGCCTCTATAATAAATCCATCAGACTTCTTACAAAATATATAATGCCGGCGTACTCCCTGGCATCTGGGTAATATCTCTTAGAAAACAATCCATAAACTCCTGGGAGAAAGAACTTTCCCAACAATATTCTCTTTATCTTTACTTCAAAAGAATTATCCTCTTTAATTATCAAATTCCCTTCATAGAAAAACACAAATACGCCGGGACACACTAGCGAGAAGGAACGACCTTCTCCAAGCTCTGCCCGCACAACACTCCACGCAATCTCAGTTGCTTAAAACAGTTCAGTCTATAAGAATTCATTCAAGCTCTAACACGCAGCTTGAGATGTGAGCTAGACTCATCCGCTTTTGCCCCCTCAAACTATTTCATAGAACCTTCGACCAGATTCATATCATATTTAAAAAAAAAACCAAGCTAACAGCTAGTCAGTAGCGCTGCGTTCAAAAAAATCACCGAGCATTCATCTCATCACAAAAAGTGTGCTTACAGGGGTGTATACAAAAAAACCGACCCGTACCTACAAATCTTTTAACAGTTAACTCCCCTTAATAAAACACGACTTAACAGACTACACCGACCCCCGGGGGAAAAAATGATAACATTTTTTTTTAAAGTGCATGGAATAAAAAATATCGAGATCGATGGAATCCCAATATCTACCCACAAGGATTACAACTATGTTAAGTCATGTCAACAAAAATGAACAAAAGAGGGATAGAAGTAAGTGTAAAGTAAGACATGAAGTATAGAAAGATAATGAGATAAGCATACAAAGATAACAAATTCACAGAAATATGAAGTATGTGAAGTATAGACTAGGTATGAAATACTAAATGACAAGTGAAAATATAAGATGAAGTACAAGAAGAATGAGCAGCAATGAACGAAAGCAAACAATGATATATCATGGTAAACAATAACTTAAATAATGCATATCTATAGCAAAGAACAAATAACCAGTTACCATTTAAAATTAGCATAATATGTATGATAACCAAGTTAATAAACTTCACAACCTCAGAAAAAACAACTTTTCAAAGTGCTAATGTCGCTATTCACAGTTACCCCTAGCGTACAATCAAGCGCTGGTCAAAGGAGAAATACATCACAACATCAGAAAAAACATCCCTTCAATGCATTAACATCGCCATACATAGTTATCCCGTGCGCACAATCAAGCGCTGGGCACAGAAAAAGTATCTTTTTCTCTTGTCTTAATATTCTTTTCAAAAAAATACAATACCGAAATGTATCGCAATGATAAATTAAGCGATAATTGGAATCATCATTACAATATCATTAAATATACATTTATCAAAACACAATAGCATAAGAACAATATGGTAATGACATGATACATTATCAGAAGAGTATCATATAGAAATAACATGGTAATGACATGTTGCATAAAAATGAACGAACATACTATCTAAAAGAAGTTATATCATATCCTAATACAATACTATCTAATATACTTTACTATACTACAATACTATGTACTGTCTATACAAAGAAATCTAGTGGTGTCAAACTGCCGGCAGGCTTCACTTGGAACAGAAAATCTTTCGCAAGGCAACTTAAACAAGGTGTTGAAAAGTAACCGCTTAATCAGGCAATATAGCAGCTCTGGCTCTCATCGCAAAATCGTGGCTGTGAAAAAAACACAAATGAAAATCTCTGTTTGGTAAAGGTAAGATTTTATGACAGGTAACAGTCAATTTAAATTTTAACTTATCAAATGTGGCCGTGTTAACTTCCGACCCCTGTACGATGTTAATCAAACCTTCCTCCGTTACATAAGTGAGGGTAACAGAGAAAGTAGCACAAACAAACTTGGAATCATGAATTACACAGGGTCATAAAAGTGTTTTAGCAGTGTGAGCTAATGTACAATAGAGTTGAAATCTTATAAGCAAATCTAGAAGATGGTAGTGTGCAATGAGGTAGAGAAAAGTCATGAATATACATATGATACCCACGTCAAAAGGCAAATCTAAAAGATGGTAATGATGACTAATAGTATCATGATGACCAAGGTTGTAATTATGGATGACAATCTGAGATTTTGCGCAAGACAAAGGAAATGCAGTAGACAAATGCGTACATCTCCAAGGCTGACCTGAAGTCATAGCCTGTGTACTGGACAAAGAAAAAAGCAAGAAATATACCATAAAGGTGAAAAAGCAGATAGTAGTAAACTTGGACCTACGTCGAAGTTTAAAAGAAAAGCAGTGGGTACGACAAAAAGTCGTAAAAGACGAAGATACTGAGCTAACCGGTCTAGTAAGAAAGGTAAAGACACTCATAAGATATAGATATGTACTAACAATTAAGTTCGTACATGTAGCAAAGAAAACACTATTCATTGCAGCAAAGAAGTTGCAATCAACGTGACTGGATGTAGATTCAGTCGTAGCGATTAAGTTAGTGTGTGTGTCAGACAAAGTCGACGGATCTTCTTCTATAATAGTAGTTAAAGAAGAATCAAAGTTAGAGTTACGACGTACTGAAGTATGTCGAACTGGGTTACAAGAAGCACTAAAATTAGCATGATGAACAATCGTATCGTCAACACTGCAAGATTGCACTAAATTAGCAGAATGTATTGTGTTAACAGAATGTAATTGGTGATAAGATTTTGGCATAGTGGCGGCAGTAAGATTATGTCGCCGTTCCCAAGCAGCAATTTGCACCGGCGTACATATCTTTATACCATGTATCTGTCCGACAGTAAGGTCGGCGATAGGCGCTCTGAGCAAACATGCGTGTATATAACCAGTAAAAAATGGTGTGGCAATGTGGACTATGGCAGTCGGAAAAGTCTCAACTGTCCCACCGAATGTCACACATTTCATCATAGTACCTGTAGCGCAAGATGGATGGACTAGAGACTGTCTAATCCCAACAGTCGTGCATCCAGAATCAAACAGTAGTGAGACAGGATTATTATTCACAAATCCTTTATGTAGGGTAAGAGACCCTCTTCCGTCGTGTGCAGACAAGGCAGGAAGAGTAGTCGGGAGAGGATGACCGCAACTCAAGGTAGTTATAGCTGTAGGTTGGAACAAAGTTTTGCACTCAGGGCACTGAGATGCTCTCTAGAAATCGAAAGCAGAGCAAGCAATAGTGTTAGAGGCGCTATCATTATTGTTACCTTGATTATTAATAATCTGGGGCTCTTAATGAGCAGAGTTAGCATGGCGATAAGATCTATTAGTTTTTGGAGATCTACTGTCATATCGCGATCTATCGCGACTATTATCTCTATTGGAAGCATTGTTATTAGCTCTATTGAAACTATTGTTCTGATTTGAACCCCAGTTAGCATTGTCGCAATTACCATTTCCCCTTCGATCAAAATATCTAATCGATGGGTTTTGTTGTCCGCGAGAAAAATTATTGTAAGGTTGATAATCTCTGTTATAGTTACCCCTTCCAAAATTTCCATAATTGTTGGAACCAAAATGTTGAGGACTGTTAAATTGTCTCCAGTTTCTTGGAGAAGAAGAATTACTACGTGGTGGACCCTTTTGGTACCGTCCAAAATCACGATTATCTCTTCTACCAAAATTGCGCTCAGCACTTTGAAATCTACTGCTCTAATTAGGACCATATGGTATTGCTGAAGCCACGGGTAAACCTTCTTTGACCTCAGAGTGGCTAACAGTCACATTTGGGTGTGCAGTGACGTATTGGCGACAATATTGGTCCATATCTTTCAAGTTTGCAGGTTTTCGCTCATGTAAAAAAAGAAAGAAAAGAAGCGTTTACAGACGACATGACTTTGTCACGAAGCAGTAAGTCCATGAAGGCTTCGTATGTATGTTCAGTTTTTGAAAGTTCCATCCAACGTGAAAAAGTAAGGCGAATATTTGCTATAAAGTCTGAAAAATCTTTCCCTGTCTCTGGCAATAAAGACTTAAAGCGTAGGCGATAACCGTCTTCATCCAGTTGGTATTTTTTTTAAACAAAACCGTTCTGACTACATCATAGTTATTCTTGTCAGGGCCCTCCAACATACTTATAGTGTTCATAGCTTCACCCTTGAGTATTTCCATAAGTCGTGCACAATATTCCGACTTGTCTATCTTATGAGATTCTCTTGAAAGTTCAAATCTATTCAGATAGAATGAAATATCGTCATAGGCAGAGTTGAAAGGAGGCGCTCTGATTTTATAATATGAGTATTTGCCTTATTAGAAGTTGTTTGATTGTTTGTCTCATTTTGTATATTACCCATATTCACTACCTTTATTTTCTCCTATTCCATAGATAAGATCCTTTCCTCGTGTAGTCTTTGGTTTTCTTCAGCTTGCATCTAAAGCTTTTTTTCTTCCATTTGTATTTGCATTTTTTCTCCTCCATTTTCTGTTTTTCAGCCTCCAATTGCTGATGAAGTTTTCTATCTTCAGCCTCTAATTTCTGTTTTTCCATTTCCATTTGCTGTTGAATTTTTCTATCTTCAGCCTTTTTTTCTGTTTTTCAACCTCTAATTTCTGTTTCTCTTCTTCTGATTTATGCGCCTTGGCATATTCGGCAAGTGCAAATTCTTTTACTTCCTCAGTGGTCATACCAAGAGATTTCCCTTGCTCAATGAAGTAATCCAAGCTCGACAATATACCCAATTATATGAGATAGATAATTTATGTAAATATATTCCTGGAGAAAACTCCCTTTATCCCAACTCAGTGGGTGACAAGTCCCTGCTCAAGAACTTGTACAAATACCTTTAGCTATAAATAATGTTATTAATTACTTATATATCTATTATGCATTATAATATTGACAGTGCATGACAAAATCGACAATACAAACAAAAGTGACAAAGACACGATATAAAGCACAAATGACCATGTTCGCAGGAATCAACTAAAGTAAGAAAGCAGAAATAAAGAAAAAATATTGCAAAGCTTGCAATGACAGCTGCGAATAGAATGACAAGACAAGCGACAACACAATGTATAAACGAAAAATTTGTATATAAATCAAAGATAGTAAGAGGAGGAAGACACTCACAAACAAATTAATAAAAAAACTAAGGTACAGAGAAAAATATAACGACAACAACACTGAAACGTTTCGTCACACCTAACCAATAGTGTCACAAATTACCAAACACAGTGGACTGAAATACGTCAGCAAAAGGTTCGCTGGAAATTTCCACTGCTGGAAATTCGCAAGAAAGTCCCTACAGAACGCTCACGTAGCCCTCGGTAAAGTGGGATATATCCTTCCGTAAGTAACCTCACCAATCGCCCACATGAATATGAAACATATAACATAGAAAAAAGGAATATAATAATGTAAGCTGTGAGGAAGGTTCAATCAAAACATACAGCGGCACAGTTTAAACTACAAACAACCACTTATCTTGCAAAAGGAAAAAATCCCGGCTTCCGTAACAGCAACAATGATGTACATGAAGTATCACACAGTCCGAAGAAAGAAAAATTCACCGTTGAAAGGTACTGGAAACTTGTAAACCTTGCAACCTAGTACTTCCAGAAGAAACGTGCTCACGAAAAACTTGAACTGGTCACACTGTAGATCTTGTAGAACTTGATAGACAATATTCCTCTGTAGAATCTGTAGTTGGTATATCACCCCAAAGAACTGGCTCACCAGTTATATTACCACTATGTTGAGGGTTAACATGAGTGGTACATATTATGTTCAATTACTGTTGATGGTGGTGGAATGTTTCTGGGGGATGGTGGGGTATAACAAGGACTGACAAGTACAGAGTCAGTGAGGTCGGGCTTACGGATGGCCGACTGATGTGTGAGTAAGTGACTGTCAAGAAACGCGAATATAACAAGGTTCTTGCATACCAACACAGGCTGGAACCACACACTACAGTAAACGTACGAGTCAGGAAACGTTGCAACGACTGGTAACGTTTAAATAGTTTATTACGCCACAGTCACGTAAACATCATGGTAACATAGGACGACACTTCATAGCAAATCATGGTGAATCAGATAAGTAAGTTAATTTCGTAGACATACAGCAAAAATAGTCATCCAAACAAAAGACGTGCATCGCAGTCTCAATAGGCTGTAGAATGCAGTAAATCATAGCATAAATCCCTTCAAAGCAATATCCAAAGATCCAGCTACAGGTACACAACTCAAAGTACAAAGGCTGCAAAACGCAGCAGCTCACGTTTCATAAAGGTTTACATCAATATCTTTATAAGTGATGATGATCATTGGTCGCTTACACAGCGCATACAATGGCTTCTAGTAACAAGGGAAAAAATCCATCAGAATAAATATGAATCAAAATCACGGCCGGTGCAATCTATGGCCTCTATAATAAATCCATCAGACTTCTTACAAAATATATAATGCCGGCGTACTCCCTGGCATCTGGGTAATATCTCTTAGGAAACAATCCATAAACTCCTGGGAGAAAGAACTTTCCCAACAATATTCTCTTTATCTTTACTTCAAAAGAATTATCCTCTTTAATTATCAAATTCCCTTCACAGAAAAACACAAATACGCCGGGACACACTAGCGAGAAGGAACGACCTTCTCCAAGCTCTGCCCGCACAACACTCTACGCAATCTCAGTTGCTTAAAACAGTTCAGTCTATAAGAATTCATTCAAGCTCTAACACGCAGCTTGAGATGTGAGCTGGACTCATCCGCTTTTCCCCCCTCAAACTATTTCATAGAACCTTCGACCAGATTCCTATCATATTAAAAAAAAAAAAACAAGCTAACAGGTAGCCAGTAGCGCTGCGTTCAAAAAAAATCACCGAGCATTCATCTCATCACAAAAAGTGTGCTTACAGGGGTGCATACAAAAAACCGACCCGTACCTACAAATCTTTTAACAGTTAACTCCCCTTAATAAAACACGTCTTAACAGACAGGTTAAGATAATAGACCACCTCGACCAGTTCGCTTGATTCCCATAGGCGCGCCTTATTTTTCATTCATTTCTTTTCAACAAACTCGCTCCCCTCGCTTCCCTAATTAGTATGCACGTTGGTTACACATAAGCCATTCCTTTCTCGTTATCTGCCTTACTTATAGTTTTAGCCACGCCTACATGTCTTCTTTCACGCACTATCAAAGCAGCTTGCAGATCCAGAACTGACATTCCTTCAAAAGAAGACGGACCAAGGGAGGTTGCCTAAAGCTTACACGGCGTCTGCCTGCTGTCAGATTACAACAAACACGTGGAAGGTAGAACTGTTTTGAAGTTCCCTAAGACGGCCCGGCGGTCGCTGGAGATCACAGCCTTTTGATGCCGATTCACTGGGTTACAAAGCGGACGGAGAAATCCTTTATATTGGAAGAAAATCTCCGCTCATTCCCCTGCTTTGCGAAAGGTGTGAATTTCGTCATGTCCCAGCAAATATTGCGCTATTTCAGTATATATGCTGATCCACCCAAACTCAGTTATCAGTTTGCTACATGATTCTTTGAAATATCTAGCTCGCTATTATAAGAGCCATATTAAAATTGGATTATTTAATACGTGGAGATAATTCATTTATTTCATGTGTTGCGGTAAATATATATTAGAAATTTAGTGAATTACGTGTTACAGTTTTTCCATTATATTTCACTGGAATTTTCTGTGTTAATTGAATGGCGTATTAAATAACCTATAGCTAATTTTTCCAGCTGTAAACGTAAATTTAATTACTAGCTATTCCGCAGAAAGAGATGCTTCAATTAATTAATAAGACGCTAGGTGTTTGATAATGACGGAGTATATTTATTCCTGATATATGATGTGTAATTTTGTTAATGTCTAGGTGTTTATATCACGCGTTAAAAGCGATAAGATAAGCTAGACTCTTGTGGGTTTTATATATAATTTTATACCGGAGTGGTTAAGAGGTCTTGCCGTAACGCGTTTTAGGTTATAATATTTATATTATTTATTATAATATTTGCCTTTCTTCAAAAAAAAAAAAAAATCTAGGCTGATCATACCCTGCGATCTAGCGGTCTGAATAACTCCAGTAACATTCTTAATTATTATCGAGTCTTGGATTTTGACCTGTGTGGTCCTTTTGCTTCATCCAGAGAGAGAGAGAGAGAGAGAGAGAGAGAGAGAGAGTTCAAACATATAAACATTAAGAATAAATTATAACTGGACCTGCAAATTACCCAGATTGTTAACATCAAATATTATCAGCCCGTGGTGGCCAAATATCTATATTACATTATTCCAGAATACTGACCATCGTTGTTTCCTTTCTCAAGTGGATTTATCCAGAAAAATAATGGGTCCACAATCGGCACTCAACCCCAGGGAGAGAGAGAAAAGCCGACAGGAGATCCCTTCATTATCATTATTGGTTTCTAACAGTTTACCCACCAGACATCTCCTTTAAATATCGGGACCACAGTGAACTATCCAT
Source organism: Oreohelix idahoensis (assembly GCA_024509875.1). Lineage (NCBI taxonomy): Eukaryota > Metazoa > Mollusca > Gastropoda > Stylommatophora > Oreohelicidae > Oreohelix > Oreohelix idahoensis. The sequence continues at coordinate 85,298 of JAMPIV010022074.1, forward strand.
GGTGACTCCTTGATCGCCGTTTATATTTTCTACATGAACTACCTGACGTGAACTTTATCATATCCAATAAGCACTATGAAAGCGGGCGTTCCCCATTAGGAAAATTACTCATTCTTGGAGGAACTGGGGCTCACTTGGAAAAGCATCACATTGGACTATGTTAAAATATACACTGAAGTTACGTTCAAGAGTAGTAGGGAAGCGTGATTGAATGTGGCCACAGAGTGACAGATTGTAAGAAAGAGGAATGAATATTTCATATTTTTTATAATCATTGCACTCACTTCTGTCTTTTCTTGTTCGCTAATACTGTTATTCTTTTTTTCTACAGGATAGATTAACTAGAGACTTTGTTCTTTACTTTATCGTCTCTTCCTATACTCTAGTGTTACTCTTTTACCTTTTGGGGTTACTAACTTCTGCGGGAACTTTTCTTCTCAACAGAGGAAAGGGTGACATTTATTGGGGTTATTTTTTATATATATGTTATCCATAGTTTGTTTTCAAGTTTGTGCGTAGTTGTCACAAAATTGTGTGTACGTGAGTGTAGTGTAACTTACATTTTGTACCAGGAGAGAACGTGCATCTAATTTAAATATAGTCGTAAAGATAGGCTGGATTAGAGCAATTACTCAATCCAGAGACTGTTCTTTCTCTTACACTATCACTTCGTGAAAAAGAGAAAACTATTTCTTACACCTTACTCTCACATATTAAACAGTATCACCTCTGCTCGGACGAGACCATACATTTCTCAGCCCTATCTTATCAAAAATACCATAATAGACACACAGAGTTTAAAGAATGAAGAGCTTAATTGAATATGTCTTACCCTTGTGCAACGCTTGGGATAGAGCGACCGTAAATGGATGGATTATACATAATAATATATGTTTGCTAAATCTGAAGATATCGCGAGACCATTCCAGATACTTGGTAGAAGTACTCCAAAGTTTTCTTTATCTGTACAGAATTGTGAGCCAGAGTCAGATGTCATTGATTAATCTGAGCTATATAAACACGTACTCTGTCTGATAAATATCGGTCTTCGACCAAACAACAACAGCCCAGCAGATGTCGCCAAAGCTTAGATAATATTGGCAGTGGCAAACCGTGAGACTCAGTCTCTAATCGTCAACATTTCCATTGTCGTTCCCACTGGAGCAAGCAGTAGCACAGCTAGGAGGTAACAGGGAGATCGGCTGCTGACTTCAAGCACAATATCCAAAGTGGTGTCTTTAACATCTTTTTTACCCATAACTTTCCATGTAATGACACACGCATTCATGCACATAAGAATACCAGAGTGTGGTACCAGGTTGATATGAGTCTGTGCATCAAGAGCTTGTGGTCTACGCTAGATGCCTTCCTCTAACGGGTCGTAAAGATCCGTATCTTGACGTTCAGAGCGGTTACCCCTACAACTACGTATGAGATCTGCCCTCACCACAGAGGACGATAATTGACGGAGCAGTCAGCAAACCATTATCGTCATCTGGTCAGTTAAGTTTTATTAATCAGGCCAAAGAAACATAATTCTTACCACCACATCAAACAACCTTAACCATCTTTCCGTGAAAAAAATGTCCTCATTTTCTAAATACCAACATCTCTTATTTATGTGTTAAACAATATTTGGTTATTAAATTTATTATATGTATTTACAAATTAATAGTTAAGTTAATTATTACAGGGAGAAGTGCACACGTTTGAGTCAGTTACCTATATATATATATATATATATATATATATATATATATATATATATATATATATATATATATATATATATATATATATATATATATATATATATATGTGTATATATATAATCTTCATAGAATGGACAGTGTTGCGTTATGTAGAGTGATGTAGATAATGATTTGAAGTAAGCCAAGTACAATGCCTATAGGCACAACGCCAACAGAAGAACTCAATTAAACAAGCCACTCCCGTTTGACAGAGACTGTACTTTTATTAACACCACAAATGCTCCATAAATTCCACACGACAATTGATGATCAATCACATTGATACTGGCCATTATAGTAGGCCTTCAAGTCCATCATGTTAAGATAGCGAATCAGTCAACCTGTCTGAAGTCCGCAACACAGTCGTCTAACATATTCGAAAAATAATGAAATTTATTTTAAATGGAGTTTAGAAAACTCCCTTAATCAAATACTTAATCTGGAATTCACTCATAATGCCGACATCTCAAGAAATTGAGAGTATATCAGCGGACACATATATTTGAGCATGGAGCTCACAGAGACACATCTCTATTCCCCCAGTACACGAGCCGAAAGAGACCGCAGAAGAAGATATTCACTTCTGCTACCTGTACGCGTATGCCTGCATAAATTATATTACGTCATAGTTACTTGTGGTGGCGTTCTCTTGTCTACGACATGGGTAGGCAATTTAACACTACCCGTGGGGATGCTGTCTTGTTATACACCACCCTTGTCTACGTCATGTGCACGAAATTTAACACACTACCTTGGGTTGTCATCATGTCGTACAGTACTCCTGTCTGCGTCATGTGCGACAGTATTATATGTTTTAAAACAATGTGCAACAAACGTCAACTCATCCAAAGTCATGCCAAGGTGTTGAATTAATGTGCATAAATATCAGTATGCCAAATAAAAGTATTGCACTGGTGCATAGTAAGCAAGAACTATACAGTAATATTAATGACTTGAATGCATTGAATGAGTGTGCAATTAATACTTGAAAACAAATAGATTGTAATGAAATTTTTTCTAAGAAGTAGTAGAGACCATAAGGAAGGATTAACGAAATGTCAATCTTATTCTTCCAGAAAGAGTTCTCAGTGTTATGTAGAACACATGTAATTAAATGAAATGGGTTAGTGTGTTCAATAGCATCGTTCATACACCTCTTAATTATATTTAGAAGTGATTTCATATTCACTGTGAGATTAAAATCTGCATTAATGCAAAACATCGTCAAGTTGAACAAATCACATACAACGAGTGAACAATGTTCCAAACGTAAATCAGTGACTGTTGTCAGTGAATGATGTTCCTGAAATTAATGTGTTGTTTTGATTAACACTGTTGTGAATAAATGATATTGTATCATAAATGAAACTCCGATAAAAAGTGTCAATCAAGTTAGCATAATCAAGAATAATATTCCACAGATTATGTTAGTTCCTTGAAAATCGAAGATCGGTCATAATACATTCATTTATGATTGTACTGAGATGATGTAGATTATTGAAATGAAAGTCAGACTATTGTCCTACTTGTATCCCTTTGGTTACTTGTCATGCCTTGAGTTAATTCCCTTGAAATACCATAATAATAATACCATACTGTCATGAAATTTATATGAATTTGAGTTATTTCATAATACTGTTGTGGAGACAGTGTCTCTTTGAAAAATATTCAACGGAAGTCTTTGGTACATCAGTGTCATGTATGTAATGGTGATCTCACCCTTTCATGATATCTCGTCGTCTGTACAGATGACGACCAGCTGGTCAATTTATTAATGCATCAACGTTTATAAGTCACATCACAGTATCACTGCAGATCAGCTAGCATTTGCAGTCAGAACGTAAAATAACGCTGTTATTGAAATCTTAATGTTTGATGCAGCGATATAATGCTTCAGCGATAATATTCTTGTCACCTTTTCTCGGGCGTATGGTGTAGTGGTATGGTTGCAAATTAATAGCATAGCGTGCTACGCGCTCATTCTTTAAGTTTGATTTTTCCAGGAAAGTCAACGCTTTCTGGACTGCCTCTATCGTGAATGGTGCTCCCATTAAGAAGCGCTGCAATTTCGAGATGCACCACACTATCGCCAGGAGCTACCGCTTCACTATTGGATACTTTGCCTCGGTACTGGACAGTTTGCGATTTGTATAAAGTACCGGGTGGAGAACTCTGTTCGCATACTGCATCAGGGCGCCGCCTATTCCGCTATGCGAGGCATCTGTCCTGAGAATAAATGATAAGCGAGGATAAGACATTTTAAAATTAGATGCATTAGAAAAATACGTTTTAATGCAGTTTAAAGTATCATTACAAATCTGGCTTCAGACCACTTTATTAGAAGAGCACTTCTTCAGCAACGAGGACATAACTGAAGTAATTGATGACAAATTTGGCATAAATGTTCTACAGAGATTGATGAGTCCAAAAATACTATGGAGTTTTCTTTTAGTCTTAGGAATGTCAAGATTCAAGATCTTAGAGATAGGTTTATCTTCAGTTTTTAAGAATTCATTTCCAACTTCATGTCCTAAAAAGGAAATTTCATGAAAACCAATCTAAATTTTGGATGGTCTTGCAGAAAGATTATGCAAATGAAGAGTTTGAAGCACAGGTTTGAGACGAGAAAGGTTTTCATCCCATGAATCATGAAGCAAACAAATTTCTATGTAAGTGATGATTTCAGTTCTATCACAGACAATTTTCCTCATCATGCGCACGAAAGTCGCAGGAGCATTCACTAAACCGAAACACATGTAATTCTAGTGAAAAAGTCCTGTCGGAGTAGAAAAAGCAATGAATGGTTTATATCTTTTAGTGAGTGGAACTTGCCAATAGCCTTTTGATAAATCAAGTTCGTTGAAATATGTAGCATTGAAAAGTGGATCTAACACATTTTCAAGAACCGGCCTAGGTTCAGCGTCACTCACAATTATGCTATTAAGTCTTCGAAAAATCAATGCAAATTCTAACAGATTTATCTATTTTCCTAATGATTACCATGGGAAATGAATAAGGTGATTCAGATTGTGAAGCATTTCATCTAATTCTTTCTCTAATTGTGCCTGAAAACGTATAGGAATTGGATAAGGCTTGAGTCGAATAGGATGATGGTCGCGAATGTGAATATCATAGGCAATGATATTAGTCTAACCAGGAATGTCAGTAAGAACGTCTGGCTAAGACTGTAGAAGACACGAAATCTCACTTTGTTGATCAGCTGGAAGATCAGAAGAAATGGAAAAATCTTTCCAAGGTTCCATCAATTGAAGTGGCATTAAAGGAAGATGTAAAGGGATATCTGGGAAAGAAGATTATTCTTCTTATATAACAGCTAGTGAAGAATCACGATCGATTATTTCGTCGATAGAGTGAAAGACAGGTCTAAGATTGTTAGGTCTTGGATGAAACTTTTGGAGCATATTAATATTAAACGTTTTCTCTTTGCCCTTTACATCTGTGATGCAATCTATATCTGATATCTTTGTGATAACATTGTATGGACCGCTCCAAGAAATCAATAACCAATTTTCTTTAGTGTGTATCAGAACATAAGCTTCGTCCTCTTCTTCTTTGATCCATAGCCGTCGACTGTCAAAGCAGTCAGTGGCCATCACGCCTAGTGGCGTCTTGAAAGACAACAACAAATTGATTCCACTTCGCTTGGTCGGTGGCCATCCTTCGTACAGTGTCTCAACTCTGGTTCATTCTTTGCATCTCAGCCTCTACAGTTTTCCGCTAAGTTTTTTTTGTCGGCCTCTTTTTCGTTTTCCTTCAGGGGTCCATAGCATAGCTGTTCTTATGATGGCATCCGGGTCTCTTCTGAGGACATGGCGAACCCAGCTCCAGCGTCTGCCAGCTATGATGATGTGCATGTCCTCTTGCTTGCTCCGAGTAAGCAGATCTTGGTTGGTGATGGTATTCGGCCAAAAGATTCGGTGAATTTTTCTTTGGCATGTTGTGTAAAAAGGGGACAATTTCGACATTTCATTCTCTGTAACTCTGTAGCTTTGTCACCTGGCCATAATTGTCGTAACTTTCTGTTAGAGTTTAGAAACAATAGAGCTTTTTCTTTAGAGTCTTCTGAAGACTCAGCAGCCAATTGACAAGCGTCAATTATTTTCTTACACAGATTGATCACATATTAATATGAGAACTGCACCTTATTAGTCATCTCAGAGCCTACCAATAATTGTTTCAGAAAAGGAAAAAGCGCTCTCGATTTACCACCGAAAATAAGCTCAAAGGGAGAAAAACATCCGTTTGCTCGTTCGGGACTTCCCGATGTGCGACAAAAACCGCAGGAATTACTCTATAATAATCTTGTGGACATTTAGTTGTTACCTTCCTCAGAAGGTGTTTTAAAGTCTTGCTTAGGCGCTCTACCATCTCATTTAATATTGAGTGATAGACACTACTAAGCGATCTACCAATTTCAAACATTTTCCTAACTTGAGACATGGCCTCAGAAACAAACTGAGTTCCTCTGATAGTAATTTTTCTGGGAAGCCTAGTCTGCTGAAAATAACAAGTCACAGCATTGGATATGTAGTTGTTCCCATTCTGTAATGTCTTCATTTGAACATTCCTTCAAGCCAACAATATTACCCATTATTAAATCCGAGAGAGGATCAATTAAAAGACACACTAGAATCTTACCTCTGAAAAAGGTGTATCTATGCACACTTCTGCAGTGGGGTAGTATTCTACTGTCTCACCGAAGGAAACACATTTTACATCCTTACCTGTGCAGTATGCAGGGTAGACCACAGACTTATGTACAGCGACCCTAGTGCAACCTGTGGCACGACATACTGAAACAAGTTTGCTATTGACAAACCCACTGTGAACATTTAATGAGCCTCTGCCTTATTGTAAGGCCAGAGCAGGCAAAGGATGGCTTTATGAAAGTCTGGAAATTAACTCGGACTGAAACAGAGTGGTGCATTCAGTACATTTAGACTCATTAGATAAGTCTACACTACATGTATTTGCGTGAGAAGTCTTATTATTGGTTTGACTTACCGTACCAATATTAACAACGTGAGTAGCAGAGTTTGAGGTTCTTTTGATCATCTTAGAAGAAGGAAGCTGAAGTTTGTCGGGACAAAAGGAAAGTTAGAAAGAAAAAGATATCGGGGACGACAAAGAAAGGAGATTCTGGAAAGTTTGAAATCATGGCGTGGAAAGAAGTCAAAAACATATTTGATTAATAGTACTGTAGATAAGAAGTTATGTTATATAAATGTATGTCACACAGTTTAAATAAATACCGGATTAATATGTAAACAATATATATATATATATATATATATATATATATATATATATATATATATATATATATATATATATATATATATATATATAACCGACGGACCCTGTGTCTACGTTGACCGCGGCATGTCTCACAAAAAGGAGACATATTTTTATTTTAAAGTTAGTGATATAGTTGGTAATCAAATTATTTTAAACAGCAAGCCGTTTTATTTTGAACATGTGTGTCGTAAATTTATTTTGAGAGAAAAGAGTCGTAGAAATAGTGGTCCGGTTTAGAGTGGAAAATGATGATGGAAAGCTCAGTGATAGAAAATGTAGATATTAAATAGTTGCTTCACAGCGTGCTGGAGGAGAGTAAAGACAGACTTATTTACGACAAATCGCTTCTCTCAATCTTCTCTTCCGCTCTCCTGGTCAAACAATTATTTGCCAGTTTTCCAGACTCGCATCTGCGCGCACACCGATTTGGTGTTTTTTTCACACACACAGACGATGTAGATACAAACTATATTAAACGAATAGGGAAAATGTTGGGCTTTGGGTATATCCAACACACAGAACTAAATGAGTTTATGTGATTTTATTCACTTTAAACATCAATCACTAACAAATATCAGGTATTACATAAATTATCATAAGTACACAAATGCAAATAACAAATTTGGGAGGGGTGAAGAAGATTGGTATCGACTAAGCCCTTCCCGCTTATTAGATAAAGATAAACCCAGTCCAGAGATAGATAATATCAGGAACATAGGTACGTTAACCTAACAGTGAAGTTAATTACTCTGAAAGAGGGGTTACAACGTTAGGTATAGGTGATAAAAAAAAAACCTGTTCTTCCCAGCTGTTCTTCCCTTTACTAAGCAAATGGAAAGGAGGGGGTTTTTAAACAGAGTTAACCAATTAGCAACTCCCCCTTAAAGGAACAATGCAGGGAATACAGAAAAATTATATTACTAGACAAGAAAGTTAACAACAGGTTTACAAAAGAAAACGATTAAATTTCCTGTCATTCATGCACACGCGTGAGGATCCACACTCATATACTCACACACTTACCGAATGCAGCCTCAGACGATCCATAAAAGTATATAAAAACAGCAAGTATTCTTTGACATATGAACTGTCTAGTCCTTCGATGTCCCGCCCCAGATGTTTGCGAGGTTTTGTTGGTAACAAATATTCTCACTTATCGCAAGACTTGAAGACTAAGAGTTCTCGTGTTTTTATTATATATATAAAAGGAGTCTATGGGATGGCACTAACACAGTTCGGCACAGGGGTGAAAATGAAGTGGTCTCTTTTAATCCTCCGCTATGGTAAAATTCCTTCAATGCGTGATGATAGTTTTATTAAATCCAGTTGAGGAAAAAAAACTAGGCTCAGTCACAGTCAGGAAAATATGTACTCTCTCACAGTAAACAGTAAATATGATATCGCTACTGCTGATGATTACCTTCCAGTTTATCTTACAGGTTTGTAAGGGTAATTTGATGATTATTCTTTAAAATGTTCTTGGGTGGGCTTTATTTCATTTAATTCTGACAGCTAGGTCGCAAAAAGACCGCCACAAGATTATATTTTAAAAGAAATGTTTCTTCAATATGACTGGAAGTTTATAGGATGATTTCTTTATTTCTTTCTTTATTTAGCTGGGACCGCAGGTACGATCACTCTGTGTGAAAGAAAAAAAGACATGTAACATACCGAAAAATCAAGCGCGATAAATTTCCCGTTAAGCCTATAATACACTCGAGTATTTAATTATGTATTTAATAACCACTGCGCGAATTCTAGTGGTTAAAACACACATCTATAAAACTAGGACTTAACTGAATTTATTAATTATAAATTCCTTCGCGACTTTAAAAGTTAATTTAAGCATCTATTATCTTTTGAAATAATATAATAGATAGATCATTATATTTACAACTGGAACTATTGAGATGGTTTAATTTAATAGATTTAAATTAACACAAAATCCATTGAAATAGAATGACTGAACTAGACCACTGATCACTTTACACAATATATTACCGCTTTGCACAGAATAGAAATCACTGCAAATATATATATAAAATCCAGGGGAAAATCTATAACAAGATTTCAATAAAGCTAGTGCTTCTGTAAAGGTCTGGCCAGCGAGTGATAACGTGTCTAGTCTTCATGGTCTATTTAGCTAAAATGGAATGTAAGTTGAGTGGGACATGATAAACTTGACAGCTTATTTGATCTCACGAACTTTTGGGGATCTGACCGCCAAATCAAGAGAAGAAGCCGCCCCTTGGTCTTCGTATCCGCTCGCTGCTGCCCGTTTCGCTTTCCCCGTTCGCTCGGTTCTGCGATTGACACCGAGACGCGAAATTAGCGGCAAGCAACTGCGTCTCGTATCAGGGACCACTACTGTCTTTGATAACGCCGATAGTCTCCCCTGAAATCCCTCAGTCTGTCTCTTTGATCTCGTTGCTGTATACTAAATGAGTCTCGGTGGAATGAGTTCTGGCAAACGAAAAGTTACAACAAATGTTCAGGGGTTCTAATGTTATGAAAAGCTAAAGGTCCCTTTAAATCATCCATCATATCAGGGAAAATTCACTTGTCAAACTAGACGTACGTTACAATCGTCCCCACTTTTAGACATGAAACCATTTTTCATGTTTCATTTTTTGACAATGGAGGTGACCTGATTGGTGATTTTAGGATGAGTGGTATCTTCAGTTTGCTCTTCTTCCTCTGTAGACCAGTTTCTACTCAGGAAATTAGCCCCGACATTCTGTCTTCCCGGAATATATTCCACTTTGAAAGAATAAACGCTTAAAAGGAGGGCCCAACGCATTATCCTAGCGTTAAATTCTTTATTGGCACCAAGAAATGCTAACGGAGCGTGGTCTGTTTGCACCGTGAAAGATGTACCATAAAGAAACTCATGATGGCGTCTGATACCGTCAATCAGAGCAAGACATTCCCTTTCAACTACGCTGTAGTTCCGTTCCGCTTTATTTAATTTCCGACTGCCATAGGCAACTGGGAATAGCATGTTCAGGTAACTGTCATCGGCTTGAAGCAGTGTTGACCCTATGCCCTGACCTGACGCGTCGACTCTCAGTACAAAAGGTTTCTTGAGGTCAGGCAACCTCAAAATGGGGTATGCAGACAACTGTCCTTTCAAAGTGCTATACGCGTGTTCGCACTTTTGATCCCATATGACCTTATCAGGACAACCTTTCTTTGTGAGGTCAGTCAGAGGTGCCGTCAGTCCGTTGAAGTTCTGGATGTACTTCTGATAGTATGCACATAGCGATATGAAGGAACGTACGTCTTTCTTCGTTCGGGGTCTTTTTGCTGCCATTATTTTCTCCACGTTCTTCTTGATAGGCCAACTGCATCCGTGAGAAATAGTGTGCCCCAGGAAGTCTAACTGTTCAAACCCGATGAGACATTTGCTAGGTCTGGCTGTGAGACCCGTTTCCTGTAGTCTCCTGAGGAGCATAGCAACCGTAGCAATATGTTCTTCATAGGTTTCCGATGCAATTAAGATGTCATCCATGAAATTATGGATATGGGGACTTTGCAAAGGTTGTAGAAGCTTCCTCATCATCCTGGTGAACACTCCTGGTGCATTATGCAAACCGAACGGCATCACGTTAAATGTGTAATGTCCTTCACTAGTGCTGAAAGCTAACAAAGGTTTAATTTCCTCCTTGACTGGTATTTGATAATAACCTTTGCTGAGGTCAATCTTGGAGAAGATCTTTGCTTTGCTGAGCTTGGTGAACAACTCAGAAACAGTTTGGAGAGGTTCGGGCTGGAATTCCGTTACCGCGTTTAGCAACCTGTAATCAATGCACAGCCGAACTTCCTTATTGGGCTTCTGCAACAGCACTACACTCGAGCTGTAAGGAGATGTAGACTCACTGATAATTTCTGCCTGACGCAGCTTGTCTATTTCTCCGCGAAGTGCATCAGCTTTAGCGTACGGGATGGGGTAAACTCTGGTTTGAACAGGGGTCTCGTTTGTTAATTTCATATCAAATTCAATGAGATTTGTTCGACCAGGTACATCCGTTAAGACTGCACTGTACTGTTTTAGTAGAGCCCTGGTTTCTGTTTGTTGTTCTGGTGAGAGATTGTCGCCGAACTTGACATCTTTAAAGGATTCTGTGGGTTGCAATGGATACTCCATGCAACGATCATCATCTTCCTCGTCTTCCGTTGCTATGGCGACAGCCAGGAGATGCTCGGAGGATGGCACCGGTCTTTCCAAATATTTCTTTAGCAGATTTATGTGGAAGACCTTCTCCTTTCCTTTGATGGAGATCTTGTAGTTGGTACGTGCGATCTTTTTAAGGACGGTAAACGGTCCTTGCCATCCGATGCGAAGTTCATTGCTTCCGGTTGGAAGTAGCAATAGGACTTTCTCCCCTGGTTGTAGTTCTCTCTCTTTTGCAGCTTTGTTGTATCTTTTAGTAATTTTAGCGCGGGCTTTCTTAAGGTTGGTAGTAGCTAGATCCCATCCTAGCTTTAGCCTTTCCTTAAGCTCAGATACGTACTTGCTTGCAGAGACGACTGTCTCGTCAGCCTTCTGGTCTGTCAGGGACCGAAGTAAGGCTTCTAGTGGCCCCTTAATAGGTCTGCCAAATAAAAGTGTAGCTGGAGCAAAACCCGTAGACGCTTGGTGTACCTCTCGGTAGGCGAATAAGGCAGCCGATATATATTGGTCCCAGTCTTCCGGTTTCTCCTGACCCAGCTTACGTAACATCATGGTGAGGGTACCGTTAAAACGTTCCACGAGCCCATTTCCGGCCGGATGGTAGGGACTTGTGTGGATATGTTTGGCCCTCAAGATCTTAAAGATCTCCTCCATTAACAGGCTACGGAATTGGGATCCATTGTCCGTCAAAACTTGTTGAGGGAATCCCAACCGTGTAAAAATTTGCACAAGGGCTTCTGCGACATGCTTGGAATTAGTGCATGGTAGCGGTACGGCTTCGGCCCACATAGTGCAAGTGTCAACTAAGGTCAGGATGAACCTGTTCCTTCTTTTGGTCTTTTCCAGAGGACCAATAATGTCGACAGCAACCCGTTCAAATGGAGTCCCTACTATTGGCATTTGCCCCATAGGTACTGGGGGTGTCAAGTGCTTGGGTGCTACCCGTTGGCACTGGGCGCAGGATTTCACATACCTGACAATGTCAGAGTTCATTCCTGGCCACCAATAGTGGTTTTTTGTTCGCTGAATAGTGGCGTTTTGTCCCATATGTCCGCTAAAGGGAAGAGAGTGCCCCATTTCTAAGATCTGGTTTTTGTACTGCGTCGGTACTAGGAGCTGGTTATTCCCCGTGTCCGGGTTGCCCGTTCTACGATACAATACACCATCCTTAGAAAAGATGTCTCCGTTGTGTCTGGGGTCCTTAGCCATGGGCAGTTTTTTAAAGCAGGGCGCCAGAGTAGGGTCCTTTTGTTACGCCTCCTTCAGTTCATTTGGCAACAAGTTTGGCGCAGGCTCCCTCTCCTTCTTGGCTTGCCCTCTTGTGGTTACCGCTGCCACAATCGGCTCCCTAGGTCTCCCAATGAACACATATCTACATCCCAGGATAACTGGGTAGATCGGATCATCCATTATGGCCGCTTTAATAACTCCTCTGACAAAGTCAGAGTTTATTTCTACCAGTGCGATAGGAAGCGTCCTGGGTGCATCACTCCTGAAAACTCCACTAAGTTTGACGGTTTCCTCTGTCTCCTGACCGGGTTTGACTAGGTGCCTAGCGACAATACAATCAAAACTTAATCCAGTGTCAAAAAGACAAGTAGTAGAGGTACCGTTCAAAATTACAGTTCCTCGAGTTGAGGGTCGGTCCCCCTCAGGTTGAGAATCACTGACGTTGACTCTACCTTTCGAGGCTGTATGCAAACATCCAATGCGGTTTGCACCGGTTTGTTTGCCCTGATCAGACGTTCCTGGTGTAGGGGTCTTCCCTTTTCCTTGACCTTGATGGCCGCGCTGCCACGTAGGCTTGTTGGGTTGATCAGAATTGTTGTTGGGGGGGTATCGGGTTTTGTAGAATTTCGATTTTTGCTGGGGAGGTTTCTGGGTATTGTTATCTCGTTGGTTATAATGTTGAGAGGAAGTGGAAGAATAGGATGCCTGCTCTAGATTCTGTTTTCGAGATGGCTCATCGGTGGGTTTACGTTTAGTGCTGGGAAGTTCGGCCATTGCATTGCTATAGCGTTCGGCTTTATTGAGTATGTCTTCAAGCCTGACTGCCCCCTGTTCAGCCAAAAATCTACGAGTTTCATTCGACAAAGTGGATTTTATCTGCTCCACAAGACTAAGTTCGAGGAGTCCCTCATATGAAAGAGGTAGGTCAGATAATTCAATGCACTTTGTCAGATAACCCGTGAGACGTGAAGAGAACTGGGGAAATGTTTCCATGCTCTCTTTTCGGCTGTTTCTGAACAACTGCAGAAACTTTCGGGCAGTCATCTCAAACTGCTGTAGTAAGGCCTTCTTCAACAGATCATAATCATGTTGATTCGGTCCCAGCTTTGTGTACACGTCATAAGCATTGCCTTTCAGTGACGTTGAAAGTTTGAGCGCCCAGCGGGTACTCTCTAACCCATAAAGATTCGCGAGTCTCTCGAATTTTTCTAGGTAGCTGTCAATTTTTTCGTTAGGGCTAGGAGAAGATTCTAAAGAAAACGACATAGCAGTTAATTGGGCAGACTGAGTGCTGGAGAGATCCATGTTTGAGACTGGGGCGAAGACGGCTCTCCATTATTTGAAGTAGAGGCACTCCGACTCTCTAAAGCCTTGACCGCTAATTCATGCTGTCTTTCCTTGTCTCTCTCTTCGCGTTGTCCCTCCTTCAGTCTTTCCCTGCGGGCGTCCATCTCTGCCTCAATTTTCTTCTGTTCCAATTGACGATCGTCCGCTTCTTTCTTCCTAGCTTCTGCCCTCTCTTCCTCCACGTCATACCTTTGAAGTTCCTGGTTGATAAACAGATTCGCAGCTTCTGTGTCTAGTCCTGAGTCCTTGGCCTCTTGCCTCAAAAGGGATCTTATCCTAATTCTCGCTGCCATTGTCAAAGAACTGGATGCTTCTAAGACTAGAGAATAGTAAGATGGAACAAGAAGGGGAAAACGCAAAGCCGCTACGAAAAAAACCAAAGTGAAAAATTTTTACTAGAGTTACCTCCTACCTGTACTGTGCAAACTTATCGCTGCTATTATCTGGGAATTAAGGCTCTAAACGCGAGCGACTATGCCACTAAATGGTAAGTTACACTGGAAAAGAATCTACTTTTACTAACAGTAGAGAAAAATTTAAATTAAAACAATTTAAAAGGAAAAAAAATTTTTTTTTTTCCCTAAATTTTAAATCTCTGACAACAAACTCCGTCCCTAAAGTCAAGTATTGAGATGAAACGTTGTTAACTTAATTTTTAAAAATCAGAACAATCCGTCTTTAGCTAAGCTCAACTCTTTTTAACTTCAAAAACCTTAGTGACTGTAAAACAATCACGCAATCCCAGCAACTCTTATAAAGAAAGAAATAGAATTATCTCCGCCAGAGGATAATTAAAATAGCAAATATTTTTGTTTATCTGTACTTTCTACTGCTGTGGAGAGAAAACAACCTGTAAATATGCTGTGTGGACAACCCAAATACTTAAAGAACGTTTGTCTAGGGGTGTAATTATTTATTTATTTCCCTAATTCACAAAGACAAATCATTCACACTCTACCTAGTTAGACCCAGACTAAATCAGACTCAAAATATCTTTAACCCGGCTATACGATTGCCTCAAATGTAGCTCAAGATCCCAGAACCAGCCCACAAATATGTGTGCATCAAATGTATCTCAAAATAATCCCGGCGAGCCAGCCAAATATTGTCGTAAATTTATTTTGAGAGAAAAGGGTCGTAGAAATAGTGGTCCGGTTTAGAGTGGAAAATGATGATGGAAAGCTCAGTGATAGAAAATGTAGATATTAAATAGTTGCTTCACAGCGTGCTGGAGGAGAGTAAAGACAGACTTATTTACGACAAATCGCTTCTCTCAATCTTCTCTTCCGCTCTCCTGGTCAAACAATTATTTGCCAGTTTTCCAGACTCGCATCTGCGCGCACACCGATTTGGTGTTTTTTTCACACACACAGACGATGTAGATACAAACTATATTAAACGAATAGGGGAAATGTTGGGCTTTGGGTATATCCAACACACAGAACTAAATGAGTTTATGTGATTTTATTCACTTTAAACATCAATCACTAACAAATATCAGGTATTACATAAATTATCATAAGTACACAAATGCAAATAACAAATTTGGGAGGGGTGAAGAAGATTGGTATCGACTAAGCCCTTCCCGCTTATTAGATAAAGATAAACCCAGTCCAGAGATAGATAATATCAGGAACATAGGTACGTTAACCTAACAGTGAAGTTAATTACTCTGAAAGAGGGGTTACAACGTTAGGTATAGGTGATAAAAAAAACCTGTTCTTCCCAGCTGTTCTTCCCTTTACTAAGCAAATGGAAAGGAGGGGGTTTTTAAACAGAGTTAACCAATTAGCAACTCCCCCTTAAAGGAACAATGCAGGGAATACAGAAAAATTATATTACTAGACAAGAAAGTTAACAACAGGTTTACAAAAGAAAACGATTAAATTTCCTGTCATTCATGCACACGCGTGAGGATCCACACTCATATACTCACACACTTACCGAATGCAGCCTCAGACGATCCATAAAAGTATATAAAAACAGCAAGTATTCTTTGACATATGAACTGTCTAGTCCTTCGATGTCCCGCCCCAGATGTTTGCGAGGTTTTGTTGGTAACAAATATTCTCACTTATCGCAAGACTTGAAGACTAAGAGTTCTCGTGTTTTTATTATATATATAAAAGGAGTCTATGGGATGGCACTAACACAGTTCGGCACAGGGGTGAAAATGAAGTGGTCTCTTTTAATCCTCCGCTATGGTAAAATTCCTTCAATGCGTGATGATAGTTTTATTAAATCCAGTTGAGGAAAAAAAATTAGGCTCAGTCACAGTCAGGAAAATATGTACTCTCTCACAGTAAACAGTAAATATGATATCGCTACTGCTGATGATTACCTTCCAGTTTATCTTACAGGTTTGTAAGGGTAATTTGATGATTATTCTTTAAAATGTTCTTGGGTGGGCTTTATTTCATTTAATTCTGACAGCTAGGTCGCAAAAAGACCGCCACAAGATTATATTTTAAAAGAAATGTTTCTTCAATATGACTGTAAGTTTATAGGATGATTTCTTTATTTCTTTCTTTATTTAGCTGGGACCGCAGGTACGATCACTCTGTGTGAAAGAAAAAAAGACATGTAACATACCGAAAAATCAAGCGCGATAAATTTCCCGTTAAGCCTATAATACACTCGAGTATTTAATTATGTATTTAATAACCACTGCGCGAATTCTAGTGGTTAAAACAAACATCTATAAAACTAGGACTTAACTGAATTTATTAATTATAAATTCCTTCGCGACTTTAAAAGTTAATTTAAGCATCTATTATCTTTTGAAATAATATAATAGATAGATCATTATATTTACAACTGGAACTATTGAGATGGTTTAATTTAATAGATTTAAATTAACACAAAATCCATTGAAATAGAATGACTGAACTAGACCACTGATCACTTTACACAATATATTACCGCTTTGCACAGAATAGAAATCACTGCAAATATATATATAAAATCCAGGGGAAAATCTATAACAAGATTTCAATAAAGCTAGTGCTTCTGTAAAGGTCTGGCCAGCGAGTGATAACGTGTCTAGTCTTCATGGTCTATTTAGCTAAAATGGAATGTAAGTTGAGTGGGACATGATAAACTTGACAGCTTATTTGATCTCACGAACTTTTGGGGATCTGACCGCCAAATCAAGAGAAGAAGCCGCCCCCTGGTCTTCGTATCCGCTCGCTGCTGCCCGTTTCGCTTTCCCCGTTCGCTCGGTTCTGCGATTGACACCGAGACGCAAAATTAGCGGCAAGCAACTGCGTCTCGTATCAGGGACCACTACTGTCTTTGATAACGCCGATAGTCTCCCCTGAAATCCCTCAGTCTGTCTCTTTGATCTCGTCGCTGTATACTAAATGAGTCTCGGTGGAATGAGTTCTGGCAAACGAAAAGTTACAACAAATGTTCAGGGGTTCTAATGTTATGAAAAGCTAAAGGTCCCTTTAAATCATCCATCATATCAGGGAAAATTCACTTGTCAAACTAGACGTACGTCACAATGTGCCCTAATACAACTGACGGCCACAGTGTCTAGGTTGACTTAAGCGAGCCTTGGCAATACGAGGTCTGGGATAAACAAAATATTTAAAAATAATGATGGTAACAAAACTTTGCTGACCCTCCCGCTTGCTTTTCCAGTAGTTCTTCTGGTGCAGACTCCAGCAGTAAGACATAGATGAACATAAACAAACCTCCAACCGTTTCTGAACGCATGCCAGTATAGGCAATACTAATTAAAATTTAGTAGTAATTACATCATGTTTCAGACCTAAGGGTCTTTCATATTTGGACATGCGCCCTAATATAATCAACTAGGTTGAACGGGACGTGCTTCGCCAAAACGAGGCAAAACCTTGGTTTAAAAAAAATTTAAACGTAAAACCATATTCCAGTGGAATAATACAGTACAGCACACAGAGCATACAGAATAAGAAAAAAATATCACAGAAAATAATAAACGTCCTTTTACAAGCACCAATGTATATGTTTGAACGGGGCGTGCGACGAAGAAAAGTAGTAATCACACTTAAAAAAAGAAAGTTGAGGACTATGCTTTCGTGGTGCATCAGGTTGGACGGGAAAAATATGTCTTAGTAATTTAGTTTTTGCTAAAACTCGGAACCAGAAGGAAATAGCTTTTGCAGTTGCATCTTAATAAAAAACAGTGTTTTGTGTCGAATACAGCTCAACACAATCACTCGGTCTTTTATATATGAAGTATTTCAATTTTATACACACGCGTTAATTGTGTCTTGGATGAAGAAAATGTGCCACGACAAAATGACGCAAACATTTCAAAATAACAATGCTGGCCAAACTTTACAGACTAGCTGGCTGTCACGGGGTGTACTCCCCTAGCTTTGCAGTGGTCGT
This sequence comes from Oreohelix idahoensis, assembly GCA_024509875.1. NCBI lineage: Eukaryota > Metazoa > Mollusca > Gastropoda > Stylommatophora > Oreohelicidae > Oreohelix > Oreohelix idahoensis. The sequence goes on from JAMPIV010022074.1 coordinate 103,499, forward strand.
CTAACAATGGCAAAACTTCAGAGTATCTACTGAAGGTCTACATGCGTGCCTACCTTTCTCTCAAGATTACTCTCGGCAGAGAAGTGATTTGAGAATGGTTCTTTAATTATATGGAGCGTTATTGGAATTTAAAGAAATCAAATACTACGGTTGATAGGATTCAGGCCGTGTAAACTTTTTGTCTTTCTTGACCTTCTATGAGTTGTTTAACTAGGGCTGCTGAATGTGAACGAAGTAATTGAACTATTCGACCGAATGCGAATACGAATAGTGAGTGAACGTTGGGTCTACAAAGTCTACTGACATTTTTATTGTGCTCAATAGGTCTACTGACATTTGTATTAATTATACAGTGTTACAAAAAAGGGCAAATATCTTGGAACTGTTTAATGCTACTAACTAGCTATTAATAAATTTTTAAATTGCTGCATGAAACATGCATTGACTTTAAAAAAAGTCTCTCAACATTTTCTGCCAAAAGACAACATTTGTTATCTGAAAACGTGTTGCCGGCAGTGCTGAACAGACGTTCACTTGGAACGCTTGTTTGGCGGTGCACCGAGATATCGTTGTGCTCAGGAGCGAAGAATAGGAAACCTGTCAGCGTTGGTCTGCCACCACGACATTGGAACAATATCCCTCATCAGACACGGTTCATTCATAAACATGTTCAGCTCATCTTCAATAAGGTTTGAAGTACTGGTTTCTGGCTGGTTATTGCATGTTTGCACCAAATCCCATGAGGCACAGAAATGATCTGATACGATCTTACACTCTTACAGGGTGGATTTTTATATTTCCTTTTCATACTGTTGTCACGGTTGACGTTCCGAGATTGACATAATGTTTCAGCTGCAAATATTTTCGCCGTGCCTTTAATTTTCTGTACTTCAGTTAAAAAGTTAAGTTTAAAACGGGGATCTATAACTGCAGAAGCAACACAGATTTTATGATCAAACGGACCAGAAAACCTGTGTTTCAATGCTGATATAACTTCTGTTGCAGTCTTCTTGATTCCATCATCACATATGTCCTTTTGCAGATACAGTAGCTTGAATGGCTGGAACGATCACTGACAAACATGTATTTGCGTTGCTGATTTCAGGAGTCAGTTGCTCAAATGGCTTCAGTAATTTCACAACGTGAGACACCAGATTCCACTGATTTGTTGTCAAATTCAGGCTTTTGCTGTCATGATCGCCAACTTCTACGCTGAACAATGAGATTACACGTTTCTGTTCTGCAAGACAATGTAACATGTAAAATGTTGAATTCCAACGAACGTGTCACAACATCTTGACATAGCTGATGTTCAGGCCATCCCAGTTCTTTTTGTATTTCATGAAGGCGACCAGTTGCTGCAGAAGAATGTTTAAAGTGCCCAACAATTCTGCGGGCAGATGTTATAAGTTCTTCTATTGATGGCTGACATAGAATCGCATCGTGAATAACAAGCTGTAATGTATGAGATAAGCAGCTAATATGTGTCAAGTTTGCTTCTTTTATGGCCTTCACTATATTTGCGCCATTATCGCACACTACAACATGCACTTTGTTGCAATCAATTGTCCATTCGGTCAACATTTGTGTCAGGGCTTCAGCCAAACGCAATCCCGTGTGCTTTCCTTGAAATTTCTCAAAATGAAGTACTGCCATTTTTTGCTCTAAACTCTCATTAATCCAGTGCGCTGTAAGGCTAAGGAAAGAATCTGTGGTATTGTCACAGGAGCAGCAGCATACGGTTGAGATGACGGAATAATAAAGAATAAGGGACCGACTAGGAAGTGAAGAGAATAATCTCGATGCAGCTTACGGAAAAAGATTCGAGGGAAAAACGACGTCATACAGAGCAACGGTGATGACGTCAGAGGTTACAATATGTCCCCCGAACCACAAGATGCTCCATTTCACTCCAATGAAAGAAGATGAAGAACAACAAAAGAACTGAAGGGTCAACTTGATAATAATTGAACTGGTTATGGCGGACTGTCCCACAGTAAGAAGTCGACATCGTGAAACAACCCAGAACCGAATAGAACGGGTAAGCCTGTCATTAACGAAGACCGTTAAAGTAAGGGCAGAAGAAGGACATAGGAAATGGTCTGTAGGTCAGTAAATGGTTAATACAGACGCCCAGCAAAGAATCTCGAGAAGGGACTGACCCCCTCCCGAAATGAATGAGGTTTTATAGATGTAAGAACAAGTCAGATCATGTAAGTCAACCTAAAACCCTGCATTGTGGCTAAATAAAGAACTATGGATCTTTTTAGAGACTATGTCTTCATTATTGTGACTCCGTTTTGGGGTCTTGATTGTTGCTCTATTGTTTAAATCTGATGACGTGTTGAAATTGAACCCCATTCACCCACCACTGTCACCCACAAAAGGAAAAGAGAACAAATAAACTCCACTATACGATCACTGGTGACAAGGCCCAAGAAGGTGACAGTTACTTAAATTACGCTGTGTCTCTGCTGCTGATGAACTGGTGCCGTTTAACCAGGATTCTGATGTGATGACGGCAGTCGGACGCTGTGACATGTGGTGGTGATGAACTGGTGCCAGTGACCAGGATTCTGATCACGCTGGGATTGTCGCGGATTTCAAAATTTCGCTGAGACACTAATAAAGGAAGTCTGGTCTAATATTCTTACTCTCAAACTGACAGAGGGATGCAGGTAATCATAAAGGACCGCAATGACCTGTGACACGTGGATGGTGTGTGTTTGGAACAAGATTCCGAAAGCATAGACGTTGTCTTCAATCAAGATTCCGAGAGCATAGACGTTGTCTTCAATCAAGATTCCGAGAGCATAGACGTTGTCTTCAATCAAGATTCCGAGAGCATAGACGTTGTCTTCAATCAAGATTCCGAAAGCATAGACGTTGTCTTCAATCAAGATTCCGAGAGCATAGACGTTGTCTTCAATCAAGATTTCGAGAGCTTAGACGTTGTCTTCAATCAAGATTCCGAAAGCATAGACGTTGTCTTCAATCAAGATTCCGAGAGCATAGACGTTGTCTTCAATCAAGATTCCGAGAGCATAGACGTTGTCTTCAATCAAGATTCCGAAAGCATAGACGTTGTCTTCAATCAAGATTCCGAAAGCATAGACGTTGTCTTCAATCAAGATTCCGAGAGCATAGACGTTGTCTTCAATCAAGATTCCGAGAGCTTAGACGTTGTCTTCAATCAAGATTCCGAAAGCATAGACGTTGTCTTCAATCAAGATTCCGGAAACGTGGCAGCAAGGCCTAAGTCAAGGACTACGCCAGTTAAAAATAATTAGTTAAACTAATTTATAAGTGCAAATAGTTTCCGTCTGTCAGAGATTATGCATTTTTTTAAAAATATATATAGAGATTCTGTTCTTGTTAATTAATACCTAGAGAAGACTTAAGAAGTGGTAGTAAGCGAAAGTTGACTAAATTTAGGAGAGTAAAGGATTAGTTTGGAAAATGGCGGAAGGACAAGGATTGGATCCAAATACGTTGGCATTGTTACATGTCGCGAATGCCCTAGAGAGGTGGAGCATGGAAACCAGGCAGACTGGGTTGCGACAAAATATTGAGACCTATAGAGGAGAAGCAGGAGGTTGTAAAAAATGGATTGCCAAAATAGAGCGGTACGCTTACTCCATAGGGGCAGGTGAGGAGGAAAAGAAGCGATTGGCCTTTTTAACTAGTGATGATCTAGTAAATGATTTTTTGAGGAGAAGGTTTGAAGAAGAGCCACATGAAACTTGGGAAGAGCTGAAGAGGAGTTTGTTAAACAGTTACGGAGAGTCTGCGGATCAACATTACCTATGGGGATTACTTAGAAGAGTGAGACAGGAAGCAGGAGAATCAATCCAGCTGTTCAGCGACAGATTGAAAAATCTGGCAGAAGAAGTTTTTAGGGAACAAGATATACGGAGTCCAGATATCGAGGGACAGTTGGTTGGAATTTTTATTGATGCCTTATACAAGGACGGAATGAGACTACTTCTCCTAAGAAAAAGTCCAAGGACTTTGAATGATGCTATACGGATAGCATTGGCAGAAGAAGATTTGTTGAAGAGGTTCCAGTTAAGATCAGGGAGCAACCACGAAGAAAAGAATTGGAAAGAAAATGAAGTTAGATGGACTGGACAGACAGTTAGAGATAGACCAAGAGAAAGAAATTATCTTGGGTATCAGAGCAAGCAGGATGGAAGAGACAATGGCAGAGAAAACAGGAGCGGAATTATACAGATAGCAGAAGAAAAACGATGCTATTTGTGTAATGCTAAGGGACATGTGGCAGCTGTGTGTAATAAACGGAAAATGGAGAGTCATAACGGACGACTAAACGAGTTGAAGGAAGATAGAAATTATAGGCAGACAAGTGAGAGAGATGCTTCCGTGGGGTTTAGACAACCACAAAGAGTCATTGAATACAACCGTGGAAACATAGTGGATGAAGAGTACCACCATAGGTCCACCTACAGAGGTAGAAATCCAGAATGGAACTTCAATCGGGAAAATGTTCCGCCTAGAGTAGATAGATGGGGACCTGAGGAGAGAAGAAGATTGGATAGACAAGGAATGGGAGAATTTCCTTCGAGAGGATTTCAACAGACTCACCGAAGAAACAATGTTCCACCACAAGGTGAAGGTCAATACAGACAAAGGAACCTAGGTCAAACGAGAACCATTAGAGATAATACACCTGTCGAGAGGAGTAGAGCAAGACAACAGGAAAACTTGAGTTCCACTCAGTGCGAGAGGCGGGACTGAGTGAGAGAAAAGAAAAATATAGACAACCAATGAGGCCTCACCTTAGAAATAGAGATAAGAACGGGTATACAAAGAGATCAAGAATCGGCAAGAGTATACGCACCAGTATTGACCAGGTAGAGAAAACAAAAGGTTTTAAAAGAAAAGTTGGGCAAGGGGGTAAAAGATTAAATGATGATCCAAGTTCATGTTTAATTAGAGTAGGAAGACAGAGGTTCCGTGCACTTATAGATAGTGGGGCCTGCTATTCTATTATAAGAGATGAATTCTACAAAAAAATTGGGGGTAGAGTGAAACTAAGGCCCAACAGAGTAAAATTAGAGTCAGTATCGAGGGAGGCGTTACCAGTTATTGGGGAGATTGATTTGAAGTTCAAATTAGGGGACGAAGTTATTGAGCATCCGTTTCTGGTAGTTAAAGGCATCTATAGAAACGTTATATTAGGCAGGGATTTTCTAAGAAAATTCGGAGTACGATTAGATTATCAAAATAATCTATTAGAGATAAGGAAAAGTTTGGTGCCTATCGATAACGATGTACAAATCGCCACCTTGATAAGGTTGGGTAAACCAATAGTGTTGCCTCCTCACACTATAAGCTATGTACAAGGAAGAGTGAAATTGAATCCATATTTCAGGCCACATACCACTGTAGAGGTATTAGAAATGAATGACAGAGATATAGAACAGGAGCCAGGAATATCATTAGTAGAAGGTATGCAGAAGTTGGGAAGATATAATGAATTGTCTCTGCTGCTGGTGAACGCCTCTGGTAAAACCACGCAAATTTCCCGAGGTAGTATTATAGGGAAACTTAACAATAAAGTTGGTATGAGATCTGGAATTGAGCAGTGGGGGAGACTAGAGAATGAAGTGGACACAAGGAGAGATAGAAGAAGAGTAGAGGATGAGCAGAAACGAAACACTAGATTAATTGCCATAATAGATGATAAAAATAAGCAACGAAATTGCGGAAATCGAAATGGATGGAGAGATACCTCTCATGGATGGAATCAACGGATTAATAGACCGCTCAAACTAAATCAGTTAGAAAAACAAAATAAAAGGGATATGACCGACACAGGCACTTCCTGGAGAAGGCAAAGGGAAGAACAACGATCGTTGGAAGTTCTGTCTAGCGCTAGAGTTGAAGAATTGAGGAAGAAATTAAACGCCGAAGAAGAACATAGAGCATTGCTGGAAAAATTTGTGATAAAACATCAAGATATCTTCGCGTTGTCTGATGCAGAAGTGACCCAGACCCAGACAGTAGTTATGGAGATTGAGACAGATCAACGGCAGCCTCCGGTACATTCCAGACCCTACCGTACACCCCTTAGAAGTAGGACAATTATTGAAAGAGCTATTGAGGATATGTTAAAGGCAGGAATTATAGAAAGGTCCCGATCGGAGTGGTCCTCACCAGTAGTGCTAGTAAAAAAAAAGGATGGGACATTTCGTTTTTGTTGTGATTATCGGGCCTTGAATAGAGTCACAAAGGCGGTAACATATCCTCTACCCAGAATAGACGATATATTGGGTACCCTAGGCGGTTCAGAGTGGTTTACTTCCCTGGATGCCAGATCTGGATTCTGGAGTATACCCATGTCTAATGACGCAAAAAAGAAGAGTACCTTTTGTACTCACATGGGAAGTTTTGCTTGGCGGGTTTTACCATTTGGCTTAAAGGGGAGCCCGGCCACTTATATGGGATTAATAGACGAAGTGTTGCAAGGGATGCAAGGATATGCTATGGCCTACATTGATGACATATTAATCCACACGGCGGGATCAAAAGAGGATCACTTGGAACATGTGGAACGAGTGTTAGAAAGGTTGCGACAACACAATATTAAATTGAAATTAGAAAAGTGTGATTTTTTGAAGAAAGAGATACGCTATCTAGGCTTTATCATTGATAAAAAGGGGACGAGACCGGATGATGAGAAGGTACAGGCAATTCGGGAAATACCTCCGCCCAAAAATGTTAGAGAAACGCGTGGGGTGTTGGGAGCATTCGCCTATTTCAGAAAACATATTGCGAATTTTTCGGAGATAGCCGAACCTCTGACCAACCTAACTAGGAAGAATATTCGTTTTAATTGGACGGATAAATGTCAAGAGGCGCTGGAAAAATTAAAAAGAGCATTAACGGAAATTCCATACTTGGTGCACCCAGACTTGAAAGGGAAGATGATTCTGTATAGGGATGCATCCGACACAACGATTGGATCGTGTCTGGTACAAGAGAATAAACCAGGAGAAGACAAAATCTTGCCGTATATAATTGATGAAAAGCCTATTGTATTCTTATCGCATAAGTTAAGCCCATCTCAAAGGAATTGGGGAACCACGGAAAAAGAAGCCTACGCTATATATTATTCAATACAAAAATTAGATTATTACCTACATGGGATAGAATTTACTGTACGCACAGATCACAAACCATTAGTGACATGGTTGACAAAACAGAAGGAAAACTCTAGGAAATTACAGACGTGGGCTTTGAATTTACAGGAATACAATTTAAAGATAGAGCACATAGCCGGGAAAAAGAACACTTGTGCAGATCTGTTGTCTAGGACTAATTATGCACCAAGTGAAGGAGAAGTAGGTGGAGATTCTAAGAAAATAACGGAAGATATCAGCGATAAATTCTTTCAAATATGTGCGGTAGAAGAGAAGGGGGATAAAACTAAACAGACGTTGACGAAGGAATCGAATATAAGGGAAGGAGAGGAGCTACACCATGAACAGGAAGGATTTAACATGGTAGCTGAGCAAGAGAAGGACCAGAAACTTAAGGAAATAAAGGCGAAATTGTTAAGGAATCCTGAGGAAGTAGCCGATTTTTTTATATGGCCAGAGGACGGGCAGGTGTATTATGCGGGAAAGGACTCAGAAAATAGGTGGCGGAAATACATTCCAGAACAGTTGATAAAAATGATTTTAATCCAATATCATGATGACAACGGACATGTTGGTAGGGATAAAATGTTGGACATTATTAAGAGGAGATATTTCTGGCCAGGCATGAACAAAATAATAACAGAACATGTGGGAAATTGTGAGATATGTAAACTGAGGAAAATGAAACCCATCAAATGCCCACTGCAGGAGATGGATAGACCCCACTTTCCGATGCAGAAAATTAGTATAGATCTATCTGGGCCGTATCCTCGAACAGTCGAAGGAAACTGCATGATACTGCACTTCTTGGATTTGTATACCGGTTGGCCAGAGTGTTTTGCTGTTAGGGATGGGACATCACTTACGATTACTCGGATTTTAGTTACCGAAGTCATTACCAGACATGGATGTCCGGAGGTTATTCTTACCGATAATGGGAGAGCATTTTTGGGGAATACATTTCAGGAAACGTCAAAAAAACTAGGGGTAAAGCATATTACCACGAATTTCTATAGGCCACAGGGAAATGGGATGAATGAGCGCATGCATGGCACTATAAATGACGTCATCAGCAAAATAAGTCAAGGGAATATAGAGCACTGGGACTTATTTTTGACACAAGCTGTGGAGGCAATTAGATTTAATGTAAGTGAGAGTAGGGGAATGTCGCCGTTCTATCTGTTGTACGGGAGAGATCCCATCTTTCCGATCGAACGGATACTTAAAGACAGGAGAAAATATTATGGAGAGGATTTCACTGAGATTATATTACAAGAAAAGCACAAAGCCTATAAATTTGTAACAAACCGATTAAAGAGAGAGTTTGAGAGGCAAAAGCGTTATGCGGATAAAAAGGCCAAGTTACAAGAATTTCAGCCAGGTGATAGAGTTTACTATAAGAAGCATGTGCGCCCCACTAAGTTTGATAACCAATGGGTAAAAGGTTATGTTGTTCTAGAGAGAACGACATTAATTAATTATAGGATATGGAATGAGAAATTGAACCATACAACGAAAGCTCACGTTCAACAACTACGGAGAAATGACTATAGACCCTGGATTGGAGAGCCCGGCATGAGAGAGAGAGAAAAGCAAGGGAGGAGAGCCACCCTTGTAACGACGCCGGATATCGATATTGAAGTAAGGAATCCAGAAGATTATTCGTTGATGGAAAACCCTTTTAGTAATCTAAATACTAAAGTAGTAATGGAAACTGGTAAGAACAAGACAAAAACCAATTCAGAAATGGAAAAGAGAAAAGAAAGTAGGGAGCACCAAAATAGTGGTAGGGAGATCGATGGAAGAACAGACAATTGGGAGAGTGAGGATGGTATTAATAGAGAGTGAGGAGTTTACATGATATTCCGTTGAACGAATATAAGAGGAGATTTCTGACAGATGATTGGGAGAGCGAAGATGATATTCCGTTGATGGAATATAAGAAGAAGTTTCTGACGAATGGGAAAGAGAGGAATGAGGACACGGAACCAGAAGGGACCACAGTTCAACAGAAAGAGCAGGGAGATCTGCAAGACTTGATGAATCAAATAAGAGGGACTTCAGAGACACCGGGAGTGCTGGGCACCACAGGTATAAGCGGAGATTCAGAAAAATCTGATGTGTCGTCGGACGATTCATCTGATTATGTGAAGCGTCTCGCCAGATTGAGAGAAATTGCCCCAATTGAGATGAAGGTTAGAGGGATCAGAGATTGTGGGAAGAATAAGAGACCCAGAACAGTCGGCAAGACAGATAGACAGGAAGAGAGGAATAGTAGTAGCAGCAGAAGAGAAATAAGAAAATCCAGAATTCCAGTGAAAAACGGGAAAGGGAGGTATAGAGGCAAAGACACATCAAATTGTAGCAGTGTCAGAGCATCCAGGATACCGCGGAGTGTAACAAGGACACAGCGAGAGGATTTTATAAGTAGAGGTCGAGGTAACGACGAGTTAAAGGGTACAGAACCTGAGGAAGACATGAGAAGTGTTAGAGAAGCTAAAGAAGTTAAGAGAAACTTAAGAAATATTAGTAGAAGGGAAGTAGAGAAGAGAGTACAGAGAGTTAACAGTGGTTCGGAGAGGAAGAAGAAAATTAGCAAGGTAGCTAAGCCAAGCATAGAGGAGATGAAGAAAGCGATAAAGGATGAACTGAGGGGAGCTAGACCCGACACCGTAGTACTAAAGTATGTACATAAATTTTTGGAGAGAAAATTTGATACAGAATTATCAGAAAGAAAAGAAGAAATTCGCAGGCTGGTAAGGAGAGTAATGGAGAAACTTACTTACTGGGGAATCAAAATAGTGGATAGAGACGTGTTTTCTGATTCGGAGTCAAGTTATTCAGAGGATAAAGATAATTTAGAATTTTCAGAGGACGAGGACACGGAAGAAAATGTAAGAGGTAGAAATAAAGAGAGTCACATGAGGGAAGTATGGTCCACGGAGAGATGCGAAATGGTGGAAAAATTGAGAGAAGAAGTGGGAGAAGAGGGAAATGACAAGAGGGAGAAAATAATTGAAGTGGATGAACCAAGCATGGTGGAGCTGGAGAGGGTGATACAGGCCATCATAACACGGCCTGATTTTAACCTCTGTAGATCCGTAGTATGGCGGATACTGGAAGGGAAGTATCATACACACTTTCCTGGAACAAGAGATGAAGTAGATATGGTTCTGACAAAAATGTTAGATGACGAACGGATTGTGAGACGACAGAGAAGGATAGAACAAGCAAATCGTGATCGAAGTCAGAGATATAAAGGAAGAAGCAAATATAGAAATTGCTAAACAGATTTCGTGGGAAGGACATAGGGACAAGGAGGTCACTATAGCGAAATAGTGGAGTCATGAGTAGGTGAAGTAGAGAGGCGGAGATGATGGAAAAAAAATAGGAGATAATGATAAAAAGGTAGGTTAAGGCCATGGAAGATTGGCGAGGTTTATTATGTGTGAAGAAGAAGAGGCCATAGGAGATGGCGAAAGTAAGAGGGGGCCGAGAGATCATACGAAAATGAGAGATGGCGTGTGTAAGGGAATGGTTGGGATAGCCATGAGTAAACTGGGAAGTCACAGAGAAGTGACGAACCTAGAGAGTAGGGTAAAAGGTGAGAAAATAGTTCCAGAGAGGGAACGAGTTTAAGAAGTAGTGCGAGGGCACAGAGATGCCGCGGCGAGTGATAGACTCTTGTTGAGATTAATGCGGAGATGGGCTTCTCCAAAAATTTAGGGAATAAGGTAAATGGTGAGAGATAGTTCCAGAGAGGGAACAAGATTAATAGGTAGTGTGGAGAGCAAAGATGTTTAGGTGATTGCTAAAGTCTTGTGGAGACTTGTAGGGAGATAGGCTTCTCCGAACCCAGAGATAAGTAAAATTATGAGAAGAGTATAGAGAATGAAATGAGATAGCAAACAGGAGTAAGAAAGAAAGGAGGAAAAGAGAGAATCTTTGAGAGCTGCTTATAGCAGTTATATGTACAAGATGGAGGCGATAGCTAATTCTTGTATAAAGGGGTAAATAGAGTCCAAACGGACTTATGCGTGATGCTGAATTTGGGAATTGATAATGCATATACAGTAGAGCAAGGGGTGTATCATGGATGCAGTGGCGGTACGACAGGTACTAGGAATTAAGAAGCAAGACGAGAGGGAAGACTTGCGAGGGTCTTGTTATTAGTAGAGGTACAAGTTATTGGGGAGAAACGAGTATAAGTTGAAAGGCTGAGCAGTTGTTATGTGGAGAGACGAGAGTAGGCTGAGGGCTGAACCGGGGGGACAGTGTAAAATGTTGTATTATGAATTTTAAGGTTTAACATTGTTGTAATCAAATGTATGTAAATGAAATATTAAGAAGTTAAACAGGTTATTATTCATGGTATTAGGAATTTTAACTCTTTCAGTCCCAAGCAAAAAAGTGGGTTTGACCCAAGCAAAAATGGCCACTCCAGTGCGTTTTTATTGTTGTTGTTTGGAAATAATTTTTTAAAATGTTCATATGCATAAATAACTTTGTTGTTGTATACGAAACTGAAGGTAATTGGATGTACTTTACTCTTGTGCTACAAGTATAAAAGCTTTCATTGAAAAATGATTAGTTATTCAAGGTAAAATGGAGGATATGCGCTTAAAAAAATGATTAGTTATTCATGGTAAAATGGAGGATATGCGCTTAAAAAAATCGCTTTAAAAATCTAAAATAAATATCTCAAAACAGAAACACGTTCACTCTTAAACACGTGCGTTATTTAAAAGAATGTACTTGCAGTCGGAAATGACTTTGTGGGTAGTTATAATTAGAAACAGTCTCAAACAGAGGCACATTTACTAAAGACTTTTTAAAGTCGATTGGGCCAAGCGCGTCTAACCCCTGAGCCTTTATAAAGTCGATTGGGACTTTAAGAGTTAAGAAATTAGTTCAACATTTTAATTAGTTATGAGTTAGTTGGAAGGGGATCGTTTTATGGACCTGGGAGAGATAGGGCTGGAGGAGAATGATGCCCCAGAGCATCATTTCTCTTTGAGGGACCCTGGGGTGTATATGTCACAGGAGCAGCAGCATACGGTTGAGATGACGGAATAATAAAGAATAAGGGACCGACTAGGAAGTGAAGAGAATAATCTCGATGCAGCTTACGGAAAAAGATTCGAGGGAAAAACGACGTCATACAGAGCAACGGTGATGACGTCAGAGGTTACAATATGTCCCCCGAACCACAAGATGCTCCATTTCACTCCAATGAAAGAAGATGAAGAACAACAAAAGAACTGAAGGGTCAACTTGATAATAATTGAACTGGTTATGGCGGACTGTCCCACAGTAAGAAGTCGACATCGTGAAACAACCCAGAACCGAATAGAACGGGTAAGCCTGTCATTAACGAAGACCGTTAAAGTAAGGGCAGAAGAAGGACATAGGAAATGGTCTGTAGGTCAGTAAATGGTTAATACAGACGCCCAGCAAAGAATCTCGAGAAGGGACTGACCCCCTCCCGAAATGAATGAGGTTTTATAGATGTAAGAACAAGTCAGATCATGTAAGTCAACCTAAAACCCTGCATTGTGGCTAAATAAAGAACTATGGATCTTTTTAGAGACTATGTCTTCATTATTGTGACTCCGTTTTGGGGTCTTGATTGTTGCTCTATTGTTTAAATCTGATGACGTGTTGAAATTGAACCCCATTCACCCACCACTGTCACCCACAAAAGGAAAAGAGAACAAATAAACTCCACTATACGATCACTAGTGACAAGGCCCAAGAAGGTGGCAGTTACTTACATTACGCTGTGTCTCTGCTGCTGATGAACTGGTGCCGTTTAACCAGGATTCTGATGTGATGACGGCAGTCGGACGCTGTGACAGTATGTTGAGCTGTCCAGGTATTTGTTGTCAGACAGATGGATTTCGCTTCATCAAAATGTGATTGGATATTAGCCCTAATAGAGGTGTACATGTTAGGAATTATTATGTCAGTAAAAAGTTTCCTGCTTGGTATTGTGTATCTCGGCTCCAACAAACCAACCAGAGACCTGAAATGGACATCTTGCACGATATAATATGGCTGAATGTCTAGTGCCATCATTTTGCCGATGGCTGGATGTAATTTCGTTGCCTCTGCACTGTCTATTGCTCACGACTTTTTTCTGACCGCATCTCTGTTAGCGTCATGTGAGTTCTCGCTTGAACATGCGCTCTAATTCCAGCTGCTGTTTTGTCATTGACCTTTCAGACAAAACTTGTTTGTATTTCTCTGGGTCTTTAAATGACAGGCGATTTTTGATTTTTAAATGGAAATGTTGAAAATGTTTTGAATGTTACACCACCACGTGATATAACCGTTTTTCACAGCGAATACACTGCTTTACTATTATCCTTCTCACACATACTGAACAATTTTCAAAGTGGACTACGCTTGTCCATAACCATGATCGTTGCTAAGGAATAATAAATCGTTTTTCTTAAACTTGAACAGTCACTATTAAGTATAAAAAACAACAAGGCTAGATTTAAACTAATACAACAGTCACATTTCGAGGACTAATGCAGACGATGATATTTACACGTCTGATTTTTACCGGCTGGCTGCCTACCTACTGCCTAACCTGATGTAACCCGCTATACGCTAAAGTATGCATCCCTAGGCGTGGTGTGTTGAGTTAGTAGCAGGACCACTGGAAACTGAAAGTCAGTCTACTTTTTGGGCTTACAATTATCACGCCGCGGGTTGACCTAAATTTACTATTCGTTGTTGGCAGTAGCGTACTATTCAGCCAAATACGAATAGTTTATTGAAAGCACTATTCGGCACGGAATCGAATACGAATCGGATACTCGGCGAAGCACTAGTATATTTACTAGGGTGAGGTGTATTTAGATACAGTCTTTAAAATTTCCTCACAGGTGATGGTCTGATTTGAAAAGTTCTTTAATAGAGAATTCACTTGGCAGTTTTGAATGGGAACTTAGAAGCCAGTAAGATGTCGGTTGGTTTCTGCTCCAGCCGATGCTTGTTCTTTGCAGGTTATGAACTGGTTCACTCTCGTCACTGGCCACGTCTGGTGGCCTCAACACGTCCCTCGTAGCATAGTGGGGTAATTGCGAAGATGGTCTAGCATACAGCAAGAAGTCTGTTTATGAAGCTTCACAAAAATGTAATTGCTATTTAACTAGTAAAACTTTAAATCACAACAACAAATTAGCAACAACAATTGAACTCTTATTTCATCTTAAACTTTTTAACAGACAATTTGTTTTTCCAATTATTCAGTCATGCTCTGTAAAATTATTTTACTGTTATTTATGCTCGGATATAAAAAAAAAAAGAAACAAAACAAAAATACTGACAATATTCTTTCAGTAATTCTGAAAATTACGTCAGCCAAGTCTAGGGGTTTAACTAGTCACGTTCTATTAAATCGGACGGGACACCAGGTGCGATTTATCACAGTTGTGTGTTCGAGTTCAATATCCCAAACGAGGTCCACCAATTGTCACGGGTTTTACTACCCTTCCTCTGAAGTGATGGTCCAACAGTGGCCAAACTTGAAAGCATTTATTGAGGGACTTCCAAGGTATGTACCTTTTGCTCAAGATTACTCTTGACAGAGATGTGAATTGAAGAATGGTGCTTCAATGCTCGGGAGCCCCAGATAATTTAAAGCAATCATGTACTACGGCTAATAGGATCCAGGCTGTGTAAACATTTTATCTTTCCTGGCCTTCTATAAGTTAGGATTGTGCTCGTTTTGATAAGCCCCCAACTGATTTAACTCAGTAAAATATTACTTAAGTAGCTCTGTTATAAGTATTTAAAATGACGAAGACATACGGGTGTAGTTCCCTCAAAATGATTAAATCAACTATAAATTTGTGTATTTACAGATAACACAATTTAATAGTCAATTTTCGTTAACAATTGTAAAATAAATAAGGGTAGGGTGAATTTAGATAAAGTCTTTTAAAATTTCTTGACAGGCGATGATCTGATATGAAAAAAAAGGTTTTCTGATTTGAAAATAGAATGTTCACTTGGCAGCTTTGAATGTGTACTTAGCTGCCAGTAAAATATTGGCTGGTTATGCTCTAGCCAATGGTTATTCTTTGCAGGTTATGGACTGATTCACTCTCGTCGCTGGTCATGTCTGGTGGCTGCAACACGACCTTCGTAGTATTGTGGGATAATTGCAAAGATGGCCCAGTGTCTGCTAAGACCCTTCTGCTGCAGATGCCTAGCTTTGACTAAATGCCACATACCACACACTTGTTCCAAAGATAGCACCACCAACTGGTACCATCGACCCAAAATCTCTTTTGGGAATACTGACTTCTGGCTTAGAGAAATAGTTAAGGCAACTTGTTTAAGATGTCTCTTACACTTGGTCTAGGGTATTACTTTGCAATAGACTCACATTATGACTTAGTTTTAAGGTTCCTAGGTGTTGATAGCATTTTCCCACCAAATGATAAATGTCAGAAGCCACCAAATGATAATGTCAGATTATCCCACCAAATGTTGAGGGTGGAAAAGTATGGTGTCTTTGGTCTGGTTCGTGTATTTGATGTAGATGTGGAGTCAAACAGGTAGCAGTAAAGTAGAGTCCACACAGGACGTCACATAAACTCACGACGTAGAAAGTCAATGAATGTTGTAACTGCTAGTGACGTTTCCATCATTTATTGGGACGCCACAATGACAAGATGTGTAGACATTAACATGTAGAACAGTCTTCATTATATCGACATAGTCAGCACAACATTCGACAGCAGACAGCATAATAATGGTGTATCAAATCATGGGCTTCAATGCATCATAAACGACTGTAAATGTAGTCAGGTGTGGAAACCATCATCCTTTTCTATAACAGTCGATATCTTTATAAATGTATAAATGCAGGAGATTAAATTCCTTCTCCTTCCCTGACCTCCAGCAAGACAGGCATGACTTCTGGAGTGTCAAGTAATGTCCTCTGATTTCCTTAAATAACAACGGTATCAAACCAAAACTGACGTGGAACCGCCAGAGCAGTAAAGTCCAACCAGCAGAAAGCCTTTAGGACATGCATCAACCCGATGCATAGCAACATGGTGATTCGTGAGTTGAAAACTTCTCATAACGTCGACTCTTTCCCGCCCAAGGAAAGTCAACAACTAGGCACAAAATGTCAATCATGGAAGTTAACGACAATAATAATCAATGTAGAGCAATTACCTTCTCTTCAGGAATAAATACACAACTCACTCGCCTCCAGGCGCTTTGAATCACAAAAAGGAAATATCATCTGAGATGAACACTATAGAGGACTTCCATTTCCCGAACAATATGAGCACAGACGCCGAAACGCGTCTAGCTCTCTCGACAGAATCTGTATCACTCCCGGGCGGAAGCTGGTACAAAACCACAACCAAACAACAGACATGCGCAGAACCGTTCGACTTGAATACAATTCACAACGTCGAAGCTATGGGCACATTCTAAGAACTACACTTAAAATCGAGCCTTATAAGGATAGGAAATAACTATCGACGCAGTTTGACAAACGTTTACAAGAAAAGTGGGCCTGAGCGCTCCATAAATGGACATGACCCAACATCGGTCAACCCAACAATAATATCGGCAACCGAAGGTCATAAGAACAGATAAACGCCTAAAGTAAAACGTAACTCCAATTCCAAGAGTTATATACCTTGCATTAGAAAAAATTGCATACACAGATAACAGTAAAATTCTTATGTGTATCATACTACCGCAACCTCCCGATAAAAAAAAATGAAACTTTTTTTAAAAAATCCACGAGCACGCTAAAAGCGGCTCAAACGCACGAATTATGCGCGGATAAATAGAAAAACTGCCTAACATGATGCTAAATCGACACATAGAGTGACAAGTGAGAATATATCTCAGCAGAGAAAATCTGTCTCAAAATATATACATATATCGGGGAGGTGCCACCAACCATACATCACATTGCTGGTCACATTAGCATGTAAACATAATATACATATCTTGTATGCAAGTGTCATAATAATCATCATCAAAATAGCGATGTCATTATCCTAGCACCGCTTCGAAATGATGTACACATGTGATAGTAAACATTACATTACTTAAACATGTAATAATATTATAATGAAATACATAATGAAATACGTTGATGATACATGAAGATCCAGGTCAATGACAAAAAGAGACATCTTCTGTCGTTCCAACGGTAAGTATAGACTTCACAAATCTTCATGCTTGACAACAGTAAGGTAACGTCTCAGATCATCAATGACATGCTGAGAAAATACAATCAATATAATCCTATTTAACAACCATTAAGTTTCATAATATACAATACATTTTTATTAATAATCGTGGCCGAGTGAACTTTCGTATTGCCTACTCAGCCTTCTTCTGTTATATTACTGATGGTAACAGAAGAAGATGATAACAAAGCCCATTAATATGAGTTCACATAGAGTGAGAGCAGATGTGCTAATGTATGATTATAATGTAGCTGTGTTATGGATCTGTAATATATCTGAAAATATAGGACAGACGTATTAGTCGGAATCATGTGGGCATCTAGACAGAATGTCAGATATCACATTATCCGAACCACGGATAGCTCGTACCGTGAAGTAAAAAGGTTGAAGAGCAATTGCATATCGAGTAGACCTCGAGCTCTTCAAATTCTTACTCTGTATAGCCGTAAGAGCTTTCTGGTCGGTTTCTACTATGAAATGGGCGCCTAGAAGGAATCTTTGTAGTTTGAGAATTGACCAGACCATAGCCAACAGTTCACGGTCTAAAACCGAGTAATTCCTTTGTGCAGCATTACGTTTTCTGGAGATATACATTACAGGATGCAGAGTTCCAGAGTACTCTTGCATTAGTGCCGCTCCAATCCCAGTGGATGAAGCGTCACTACGAAGAACAAATGTCTTATCTTTATTAGGTAACACTAGAATAGGTGGTGTTGAAAACATAGTTTTGATCTTATCCAGCGAGGATTGGCATTCCTGAGACCAGTGAACCATATTAGGAGATCCTTTCTTTAGTAGTGTAGAAAGAGGTGCCATGATAGAGGATAGATTCGGAGTAAATCGTCCATAAAATTGTATAAGACCTAAGAGACTTCGCACTTGCTTTTTAGTCTTAGGAGTAGAGATGTTCAGTATCATAGTGATATTATGGTCCTCTGTCTTTAGGAAACCATGACCAACTCGATGGCCTAGGAAAGAGATTTCGCTAAAACCAATGCATGCTTTAGAGGGTTTCGCTGTCAGATTATGCTCGCGTAAAGTAGACAGTAATTCATTTAACCCCGAATAATGATCTTCCCAAGTATCGCTGAAAAGGCAGATGTCGTCTAGGTATGCAATGACATCTGACCGATAAGATAGGATTCGACGCATTATGCGTACGAATGTAGCTGGTGCGTTCATAAGGCCGAAAGGCATGAAATTCCATTGAAAAAAGCCTCTAGGTGTAGAAAAAGCAGTAAAAGGTTTGGCGCGTTCAGATAAAGGAACTTGCCAATATCCTTTAGACAAATCAAGTTTAGTGAAAGAATGAGATTTAGAAAGCCTAGTAAGTAGCTCTTCTAGTAAAGGCAAAGGTTCAGCGTCGAACTTCGTAACTTGATTCAATTTGCGATAGTTAACGCAAAGACGTATGTTATTGCCTTTTTTACGAACAATAAACATCGGAGAAGAATATGCAGAAGTGGATGGTTCTATTATTTTTAAATCTATCATCTCATCCAACTCCTTCTCAACCTGTGCTTGAAAATGTATAGGAATAGGATAAGGTCTGACTCTAATAGGAGTATGGTCAGTTAGAACAATGTCATGTTCAATGACAGGATTTTGTCCAGGGATGTCAGTGAGGACATCCTAAAATGTTTGTAACATAATCGACACTTGTCGCTGTTCTCCTAGAGATAAATCAGGAGAAACAGTAACATTTTTCCATGATCCACTAGAATGACGTGGAATCATCGGAAGCGGAAGATTAACATCCGAAAAACTTGTTTCCTCATCCTGTTACGGACAGTGATGAGTAATGACCATGTTGGACTGGAGAATCGTCCGTTGCCTGGAAAATAGGCTGTAAATAATCAGGACGTTCATGGAATTCTGTAAGCATGTTGATGTGGAAGGTGTTATGTTTCCCGTCAATATCGACAATATAGTCAACATCTGAAATTTTCGATATTATATCGTACGGACCTTTCCAAGAAATAAGAAGTCTGTTTTCCCTACAAGGTAGCAAAACAAATGCTTTGTCACCAGGACAAAGTTGTCGTAAGGTTCTCTTCTTATTGGCAAATTCTTAACGGCCGAATAGGAATGTCTGCAGCCTGAATAGGTGCAGCATGGCGTGGACCTTTGGATTTGACCTCTTGACATACTTTACAAGATCGACAATAAATCCGTATGTCCTTGTTTACAAAAGGCCAAAAGAAAGCCGCAAGAACTCTAGACTTCGTACGCGAAAAACCCATATGTCCAGCACACTGAGAGTCGTGAGCGTGCTGCAAAATTTTAACTCTCAAATTCTTGGGTACAAGAATCTGAGAATGACTTGACATAATGGAGTTTTGAACCATACGTACAAGTACGACATTCTTCATTGTAATCCAAGATTTACGATTTGTATCTTTATTCGGATCACCTTTTGTTGCAAGAGTTAAGAATTTCTTTAGAGTCGGATCATCTTCTTGCTGTTTTATAAACGAGTCACGAGAAATTACCAAGGGATCATCTTGGTTATGCACTTAATTATCTTCAATAGATGAAGTTTCAGGCATATTAAGAGCTTGAGCTCTAGTGACTACAGCATTAGCAATTTGCATATTTTGTTTTTCCCAAACGGAAATTTGTTGCGGAGTGCATTCTTTGACTCCGTGAATACGACCGATGATAAGATCAGCGATCGGATCCGGCAGAAGACATGCGTGTACATCTCCTGTAAAGAAAGGAGTAGCACTCCTAATGATAGCAGTAGAATATTTCTCTAAGGTGCCGCCAAATGTTACACATTTGACTACTTTTCCTGTAGCACGAGAAGGATCTACGAGTGACTGCCTAACACCAATTGTGGTGCACCCAGAATAAAAAAGAACTGAGACTGGATTGTCGTTTACTAAACCTTTGTGTAAGGCAAGAGAACCTCTTCCATCATGCGCTACTGACGCAGGAAGAGCGGGAAGAGGATGGCCACAACTTAAAGTGGACACCGTAGTTGGTTCAAATAATGTTTTGCATTGGGGGCACTCAGATGCTCTCCCAAAATCAAAAGCGGAACATGCCATATTATTAGCGTCATTATTATCTTTAGTCTGTTTATGCATACCTTCCTTAACCATAGCATTGTTAAAAGCTATGTCCGGATGTGCAGTGACGTACTGGGTACAATATTCTTCCATTTCTTTTAGTGTCTTGGGTTTACGCTCATGTAGGAATTCAAGGAAGGGTTTATTTACACTTGACATAATCTTGTCTCTGAGCAACAAGTCCATAAGAACTTCATATGTCTTTTCTGTTTTGGACAATTCAATCCAACGATTAAATGTAAGACGTGTCCTTGCAATGAATTCTGAGAATTCTACCCCTGATTAGGGTACCATTTTCTTAAACAAAAGACGGTAACCTTCCTCTGTTAATTGATATTTTTTTTTACAAGGCTGCTCTGATAACATCATAATTATTCTGATCAGCCTCTTCTACGAAGCTTAATCTAGTCAGAGTGTCACCTTTCAGTATCTCAGATAACTGATTAGCATATTGTGATCTATCCACATTATGATTTCGACAAGAACGTTCAAATCTATCTAGCCAAACTGTTATATCGTCACTGGATGGATTAAATGCTGGTAGCTTGATCTTGTAAACAAAAGGTTTAACATTACCACCAGATGACTGATTAACATTACTCTTGTTTGTCAATTTCAACTTTTCTAACTCAAATGCTAAAAGTTTTTTCTGATGTTCATGTTCCATCTTTGTTTTTATCTCGTCAGCTTCTCTATCTAATCTCTTTTGTTCAGCTTCAGCTTCTCTATCTAATCTCTTTTGTTCAGCTTCTCTTTCTAATCTTTTTTGTTCAGCTTCTCTATTTTGTTTTTCAATTTCCATTTGGAATCTCTTTTCGTCCACTTGCATCTGCAATTTCTTTTGTTCAAATTCTAATTCCAATCTTCTATCATCAGCTTTTTGTTTTTTCTCTTCAGCCTTCAGTTTATCAATTTCCAACTTTTGAGCTTGTTGATATTGAGCAGTCGCATATTCCTCCAATTTATCACCTGGCTTTCCAAGGGATTTACCCTGCTCAATAAAATAACCAAGTGTAGACATATTGTCTAATATTATGAGTCACAACCTGAAATAATTAATTATCTTATTTCACTCTTAACAGTAACAAGTCTTAAATCAAGCACTTGAATAATCACACCCTATTATATTATCCCAATCTCTGTGGGCAACAAGTCTATGTCCAAGACCTTGTATATGAACCTTTATAACAATATCATCAGTCAACTCTTTATCATAAGTGCACTTCCCATTCAATAGTGCATGACACTATTCATCATTTATTTATCATCAGTGTATAAATAATAGTGCATCACTATAATCCATTAATTAATTACCATAAGTGTAACTACTAACAAATGTACACAAAATCACAGTGTAAACAAAATTACAATGTAAACAATAACAATGTAAACAATAACAAAGATCAGAAACAGTACGAAAACATTCGCAGAAGTCAACTAAATAAACAGCGAAATATAAAAAAAATATCACAAAGAATGTGATGACAAATGCGAAAAAGGTAAACAAACAAATGACGTCACAGTGTATAAACAAAATGGTTATAAAACGAAACAATAGAGAAGAGGAGACCTACAAATACAAACAAATCAAAACAAAACTAAAGAAAGCGAAAAATAACGAAAACAAAACTGCACATATCGTCACAACTAACAAAAAAATAGCAACAGTTGTCGCTTAGCAAATTTCGCTATAGGAAATTTGCATAGATCCTATAGAACACTCTCAGTAGAAAACCTCTGTCACGTGGTATTTTCCAGAACTCGTAACAATACGGAACTTGGCCTTCTCAATACCAGAACTCGTAACAATACGGAACTTGGAATTCTAGATAGCAGCAAGTCGATTCAACTGGCAACGTATGTCGCAACGCCGGGTACTGTCACTTCACTGGCATAAATACTGCTACGCTGAAGTATCATTTCTTGCAGTTGAAGAATACATGTTGAATGTAGTGGTTAAGGGACGCCGTATGTACTGGCTACCAGACGAAAACCAGCTTATGGCCACCAAATGTTGATAGCATTTTGCCACCAAATGATAAATGTCAGAAGCCACCAAATGATACTGTCAGATTATCCTACCAAATGTTGAGGGTGGAGAAGTATGGTGTCTTTGGTCTGGTTCGTGTATTTGATGTAGATGTGGAGTCAAACAGGTAGCAGTAAAGTAGAGTCCACACAGGACGTCACATAAACTCACGACGTAGAAAGTCAATGAATGTTGTAACTGCTAGTGACGTTTCCATCATTTATTGGGACGCCACAATGACAAGATGTGTAGACATTAACATGTAGAACAGTCTTCATTATATCGACATAGTCAGCACAACATTCGGCAGCAGACAGCATAATAATGGTAAATCAAATCATGGGCTTCAATGCATCATAAACGACTGTAAATGTAGTCAGGTGTAAACCATCATCCTTTTCTATAACAGTCGATACCTTTATAAATGTATAAATGCAGGAGATTAAATTCCTTCTCCTTCCCTGACCTCCAGCAAGACAGGCATGACTTCTGGAGTGTCAAGTAATGACCTCTGATTTCCTTAAATAACAACGGTATCAAACCAAAACTGACGTGGAACCGCCAGAGCAGTAAAGTCCAACCAGCAGATAGCGTTTAGGACATGCATCAACCCGATGCATAACAACATGGTGATTCGTGAGTTGAAAACTTCTCATAACGTCGACTCTTTCCCGCCCAAGGAAAGTCGACAACTAGGCACAAAATGTCAATCATGGAAGTTAACGACAATGATAATCAATGTAGAGCAATTATCTTCTCTTCAGGAATAAATACACACTCACTCGCCTCCAGGCGCTTTGAATCACAAAAAGGAAATATCATCTGAGATGAACACTATAGAGGACTTCCATTTCCCGAACAATATGAGCACAGACGCCGAAACGCGTCTAGCTCTCTCGACAGAATCTGTATCACTCCCGGGCGGAAGCTGGTACAAAACCACAACCAAACAACAGACATGCGCAGAACCGTTCGACTTGAATACAATTCACAACGTCGAAGCTATGGGCACATTCTAAGAACTACACTTAAAATCGAGCCTTATAAGGATAGGAAATAACTATCGACGCAGTTTGACAAACGTTTACAAGAAAAGTGGGCCTGAGCGCTCCATAAATGGACATGACCCAACATCGGTCAACCCAACAATAATATCGGCAACCGAAGGGCATAAGAACAGATAAACACCTAAAGTAAAACGTAACTCCAATTGCAAGAGCTATATACCTTGCATTAGAAAAAATTGCGTACACAGATAACAGTAAAATTGTTATGTGTAACACTAGGATTCCGGGCTTTCCGAATGAATGAAATTAGAGTTTTCCTGGGATACAAGTCCACAAGATGCTTAAACACATCGTCCGGTCCTTTAAAGCAAAATCCTAATCCTATTCCTTACTCTGGCTTGTTTGTCTGTCTTCTTGACGAGTTGAATTTCATAGTGCGGTAAACGCACAAGGCCCTAAGTTATAAGGCAACATTCGAGCCA
>JAMPIV010022074.1:132500-169486 GCA_024509875.1 Oreohelix idahoensis
AGAAACAATGTATATTCTGGCCTCTCAAATTAACCAATTCAGTCGAATCTCGTTCAGAACTACGTGGGTAGGAGTGTTTCAAATTTAATAAATACCCGCACGTGTTTCAAACTATTAAATTTATTATCCACGCGTGACCTCTTCTTATCGTTGCGTCAGACTTCCGCCGGCATCTTGTGCAGTCTTCACAAACAGATGTTGTGCACTGATACTGCCCCGATGCTATCGTCTGCAAATTTCGAGTTTCCAGACAGATTTATCTGTAATCTCGATACAGAACGTAATCTGAAGCGATTGCCTCATTATCTCCCGTCTTGTGCAGACAGCTGGAGTCCGGTGACAGATCGTCACGTTCAAAGGGATCAATAAAGATGACCGACCCTATCAAATGTGGCCAGACGAATGAAGCGAAAACTTATCAGTCGCTGATCGGTCAAATTACATGGCGTTATTACAGTTCTGTCCGTGATCTGCTCAAAGCAAACATGTGAAAATTAAAGATAGTCGCGTGGTTGATACTTCCGTAGGGGTGTGGAGTGTTATTTTAATGGCGAGGCACGTGTTTTAATCGTAAAGTGAAATCTCTAGCGACAACCCTGCAGGTCTGTTCTTCCGGATGAGAATGTTGCTACGTGTTGGTGTTGACTGGCGTTTCTTGGCACTTGATGTTGGAGAAGAATTTATTCTTCGATTTACAATTGTATAATATACAGGCGCTGTGTTGAAACAAATCTAGTAAAAACGTTTTAAGGCCTTTTTTGTGTTAAATTTCTGCTATCTCTGACATCTAGTTACAGCAGCGTCTGACATCTTGTTACAGCAGCGTTTGACAATAACATGATAATGATTCAATAACTTCTCAAAATGAAGAACTGTCCTGTCTTCGTCCTTAATAAATGGCTACAGCAGGTTTTAAAAGGAATTAAGCTGTCACAGTTTCTCTTTCCTACAAATCTGTTTTTATCTTCCTTCTGACTTAGAGATTTGTGGTACCACGGTATCTATGACTAGTCGATAAGAAATGGTTCGTTAACTATTGCAATGTTCATGTAAACGTTCTGTTAAAAGCAGGCACTAGTTATTAAATTAACTCTCCTTGGATATAAAAACGGGCGCCGATGACTTAGAGCTGAATGTTGAAGAGTTGTTGTCTATTGAGAGGTTCTTTATTCGTTCCATTTCTAACTAACAAACTTCGGCAGTTCTTATAGTCTAAAAGGTGTTTCTACATTTACAAAATCTTGTCTGCTCTACTCGTTATTTGCCCTCTAACTGGTCTCTCTAACCTGATCAACTTACTGCGTTGTTTTTTTTTCAATTTGCTAACGATAGTCACGCGATTCTGCCTGACGACAGACATTGAATCCAGTTGATTCTAGCCTAGTAAATCCAGCTTATGATTTAAGTTCATTAAAAGGGTTCTCAGTTTATTTGAACTACTGACTTATTGAAGGACTTTTCTATTTTATTTACTGTAGTTGGAGAATCACTGCTGACGTATACCGGTTCAGTCACAGTGTTTGACCTAATTATTAATTTCTTTTGACATGCTGTACATTTCAGTAGTCTACCTGTACTGTCCTAACCTCGTCATCTATTTTTATTTAACATAACCACTAACAAATACAAATAATTGACAGTCTGTGTCATCAATTTCATTATCATCAATATTATTAAACATTAATAAAGTTGCTCGTGCTCTGCACGTGGCGACAATTACCAAAACACTGATTAGAAGAAACAGTTTTGACTGCAGGGTCATGGCTCATAAAGACTTAGTAAAA
Organism: Oreohelix idahoensis; assembly: GCA_024509875.1. Taxonomy (NCBI): domain Eukaryota; kingdom Metazoa; phylum Mollusca; class Gastropoda; order Stylommatophora; family Oreohelicidae; genus Oreohelix; species Oreohelix idahoensis. The sequence goes on from JAMPIV010022074.1 coordinate 134,285, forward strand.
ACGTCCGTTATGAAAACCTGAAAGGTAAAAGAAATTGAATCTGAATCCAAACATTATTCAGATCTAACATTTGAGTACTGGATTTTTCTACAGTAGGCTGTCTCGTTCGAAAATACGTAGTAGAACATGTAGATGAGCTCCACTTATGACAGTTTTTGTTAGAAGATTGAATAATCGCACTGATAACCAGCTAACATGACATCAAACATAAGCTTGGACCATTTTTCACCCGTGTCTAACAATCGATGTATAGAGAAATGATGTACCTTCAATCATACCCGTATGCAGCTTTGAGTAGAAGAAAAGATGATTGACATTTTTCAGACGTTCATTACTATAAGCAAACCAACTTCGGCTACAAAGTATACATGCTTTGAAGGTCAGCACATGACAACAACTCGACATTTGTCACTTTGTCCTTCCATGAAATACCACGGATGTGGTATAGACACAATAGATGGAAGGTATTGAGCCTTCTTTCATAGTTAGAATAGGATGACCATGACTCGCTGCCATATAGACGTGTGCTGATGACGCAGACATTATATACTGCAGCCTTGGTCTTCGTTGTGAGTTTGGAGTTGTTGCTGTCATTTTTGACGGAGTCATCTGTCAAGTTATTTGCTTATGTTTTTATCATAAGAATAATTGTGTCTTTACCTGCGATGTCAGGTTGATTAGGGGTTGCCTTCCCTTGTTTATTCATTCATTGTGTTTGACCTTTAGGGTCAAAGGTAGACAGTTCGGGCGTATGCCCATGGGCAGGTTTTTTTTTTAAGGAGGAGTTGAGTTAGACTTCCGGCAAGCCGGGAAGTGTCCTGGTTTCTGAAGGGACGAGAGTCCATTGTGTTTTTCGGGAAAAATCTTCGAAGTGACTGCACTGGCAGTTTTCCCCAGTGAATCTCTGTGCGTTGGAATGACAGCAGAGTTCCTTGTTAAGTTCTGTGGATACGGTTACAGGTAATACCGACTTTTTCCATTACTATGCTTTCGGTGGCAGAACATGTTAGAAGATTGCCTAGTCTGTGAACTGCAGCTCACCGGTCCTCCATTTCAGAACTTATATTTTGTGCTCGAGGTAGCCATCCAAGACTATTAGTCTTTATATTGTCCAGAAATCCAGTGACGAAGATATATTGTGGGAGCCGCAGATTGGCGGCAGATTTCTGTCTACAATAAGCATTACTGCAGGGTTGATGGTAACCTGCTTATCAGAAGTACACAGCCGACGTCAGAACGAGGCCTGTGTTTTTCGGCTATTATACTACAGCCTGATAATGTGCAATTGGCGGGGAATGCCAAGTTGCACCTATGTGTCAAAGTGATTAAGGTATCTGACGCGTTTAGTCAGTGATCCCAGGGCGACGCCACTAACTGTCCTTATTGAAGAACATTGTATTGACCATGCACGAATATTCAAATGTTTACCAGCTTGCTGAATGCCTAATGTATACCTATCGATTTCTGGTCAGCATGACCTTGTTTACAATGACTGTTCCTGTTGATACCATGTGTGTTCTCGTCAATAAATGTTTTGAAACGTGTCTGCAGTGTCCAAGCATCCTTGACTACTGCATGAGAGTGTATGGGTTGCAGGGTCTACATACATACGAGCCTAAACACATTCGCGCCTTCATTCGCACCCACACTCAGTTCATCATCCGCTAGCACCACACACCTAACAACATGTATACGTGATCGCCTCAACAAGAGAAAAAGTACAGTTACATTTTTGGTGGACCAGTTACGTGGGCTCTTCTGATACATTTCTTGTGGACAGAGCGAGCAATTAACATTATTGATGACATTAATGTGGTCCAGAAATTTACATTTCATGGGGCTATTTGCGTGAGAAGGACAAGTACACATTACATTTCTGATCTGTGGGTCTAAGCTACACACTGGACAGCTGTAACACACATCGCTAATTCTACACTTGCAAGTTTTGGCTACAACAGGACAGAAATAGGTCATCAACGGTTGACCCAGATAAACAGTGCTAGCATTTATGTTATAATGCTACATAAACCACAACAGGACAAGTACTGAAGTTAACATCTAGGCATTTGCTACGTGGACCACAACTGCAAGTCAAGTCCCTTACAGTAAACGGTAGCGCTGGTCGTTTACACGTTTCAGTCAACAACAGGCTTTTCTACGCCCGAGCATTCAAGCTATATTGTTCGAGGTCAAGTGTTTGTAAACAGTACGTGGAAATTGTAAACATTCAATGTGCAAGTCTTAAGTCGAGAAGGTCATAGTAACTTTTGTTCGTGAATACCACTTTATGCTACAGTGGATTTGACATTCAGTGCGCGCTTGACATTTTGTTTCTGTGTTCGCAAGGAGCAAGAAATTTACTTGAGTTTCAGCTGTGACTGAACTTATTTTGCAACACATTGAATTGATTGTTATTTATGTTAATTGTACTATTGTTGTGTATTTTTCTTGTGTTCTTTTGCGGGTTTTCGGTTGGTGGGTCTTACAGTAAATATGCCACTTAATCGAGGGTTACTGTAAGCGTTCTGTAGGGATTGCAATTTTCTTAATTGAAATTTGCTAGCGACTTTTGTTGCAATTTTTTTTTTTAGCTGTGACGACATCAGTTAGTGTTGTTTTCGTTATTTTTCCGTTCTTTGATTTTCGACTAATTTTGTTTGTATCTGTTCTTCTCTCATTCCTTCCGTTTATTTATTTACACCTTTTCGTTTATAACAGTGTTGCCATTTGTCTTGTTTATTTTTCGCGGTCATCATTACACATTTGTGTAACATTTTCTTTACTTTTTGCTGTATTGTTTATTTGACTTCCGCGAACGTTTTCGGTCATTGTTCTGTATCTTTGTCTTTGTATTTATGATTGTACTACATTATTGTCATACACAGTCTACATACATACATTTGGTCATGTATTATTATTATTATTGATAAGATACACTCTTCATATAGAGATTGTTAATACAATATTATTATATAAGATATTTATACAAGTTCTTTGATAAAAGACTTGTTATCCTCAAAGACTGAGACAAGGTGAAATACATATTCAAGTTCTTTAAAAAAAAAAGACTTGTGCCCATAGTGAGTGGGATATAAAGGAATTATTTTCCACAGGTACTCAAGTGATTTTTTGTTACATTATAAACAAGAGGACCATACAAGGTCTTTGTCTAAGACTAAGAGAGTGAAATAAAGTGAAGTGAGTATACAAGTCTAGCATTTCAGACTTGTCTCCCATTGAAGTGGGATAAAGTAATTGTTGAATTTTGCAGGTTACTGATCTCATTAGACAGAATGTCTACATTGGATTTCTTCATCCAGCAAGGGGTGACCCTTGGTAAGTCTGGTAAAGAATTGGAAGAATATTCATCTGCTCAATTCGCCATTGCATTAAAGTCAGATGAAAAGAAACAAAAAGAGGAAATTAAATTGAAAGCAGAAGCTGAACAAAGGAGAGCAGAAGCTGAACTAAAGAAGCTAGATGCTGAGAATAGAAGATTAGAACTTGAAGAGAAAAGGTATCAAAGAGAAGCTGCTGCAGAGGAGAAAAAACTTCAAGCTGCTGCAGAGGAGAGAAAACTTCAAGCTGCTGCTGAGGAGAGAAAAGCTCAAGCTGCTGCTGAGGAGAGAAAATTCCAGATGGAAATGGAAGACAAAAAACTTCAAGCTGCTGCAGAGGAGAGAAAACTTCAAGCTGAGGCTGAAATTAGAAAAATGGAACATGAGGAAAGAAAACAGAAGATGGAACTTGATGAAAGACTCGCAACTTTGGAGTTAGAGAAATTGAAATTGGCGAGTACGGGTGCTCAGCAAACAACTTCGAGTACGACAAAGGAGTTTGTTAATAGGATTAAATTGCCTCATTTCAATCCTTTAAAGGATGACGTAGCAGATTATCTAGATAGATTCCAATTTTTATGCGATACGCATAACATAAAAAAGGAAAAATATGTTGAACAACTGATGGCATTTTTTACAGGTGACACAGTGACTACTCTTATGACAATAGACGAACATGACAGGACTAATTATGATGTTGTCAGAGCAGCATTGCTAAAAAAATACCAACTAAAAGAAGAAGACTATCGTCTTCGTTTTAGGACAATGTTGCCAGAAAATGGAGTAGATTTCTCTGATTTTGTTACAAAAAATACGTCGTACATTTACACGATGGGTTGAGTTGTCTCAGACTGAGAAAACATATGAAGGTCTAATGGACTTATTATTGCGAGATAAGGTTTTGTCATCTGTTAATGATTCTTTTCTTGCATTCCTTCATGAGCGTAAGCCTAAAAACTTAAAAGATATGGAGGAATACTGTTGTCAGTATGCCACCGCGCATCCCCATGCTACAGTTAGCAATTCTAAAGTGAAAGAAGGGTTGCCAGCTGCTTCGGCAACACCACATGGCCCTAATTTCAAAAAAAAATTTCAGGGTGCTCAACAAAACTGGAATAGGGGAAGTAATCAGAATTACACTCAGAAGCGGAGTAATCCAACACATGATGGTTCTTCGTCTATGAATTGGAGACAAGGTGGTAGTTCTCGTAATTTTAGTGGTAATAATTTGAGACACTTTCGCAAAGGCTATCCAAATAATAACTATTCGAACTTTCGAGGTAATCATTCTCGACGTCAAGATTATGACGATGGTGAATTTAGAAACCGGGATTCAAACCGGAATGATGATTACAATAGGCAATATGATAACAATTACAGGGGAAATGATAGTCGAAATAATTACAGGGGAAATGATAATCGAGGCAGACCTAGATTTAACAAAAAAAGACCTTTCCAACAGGCAAACTCTGCACAACAAGAGTTTGATGGAGCCTGTAATACAGTAAATGATAGTGGTAACTCTAGGGCTATCACTGGTTGTGCTTTCGATTTTGGGAGAGCAACTGAATGCCCCCAATGCTTAACATTCTTCGACTCATCGACTGTATCTACTCTAAGTTGTGGTCACCCTCTTCCTGCTCTACCTGCTACAGTTGCGCATGATGGGAGAGGATCTCTCATCTTACATAAAGGTCTAATAAATGATAGGCTAGTCTCAGTACTTTTCGATTCGGGATGTACTACCGTCGGGGTTAGGGAGTCTCTGATAGATCCTTGTTGTGCCACTGGAAAAACAATCAAATGTGTTACATTTGGTGGTACTATGGAAAGTTATCCTACTGCTATTATTAGGATTGACACTCCCTTCTTCACAGGAGATGTCCATGCATGTCTTCTTCCTAATCCTATTGCGGATCTTATAATCGGTCGTATTCATGGGGTTAAGGAATGCACCCCGCAACAAATTTCTAGTTGGGAGGAAAAAAACATTCAAACGGTCAATGCAGTGGTGACAAGAGCTCAAGCTCTTAATCCCCCAACTTCATCGGATAATAGTAATGAAGTTGATAGCCAAGACGAGCACTTGGTGATTTCCCATGACTCGTTTGTTAAACGTCAAGAAGAGGATCCTTCTTTGAAGAAATTCTTCCTTCTTGCAAAGAAAGGGGATCCCAATCAAAATACTAATCACAAATCGTATATTACTATGAAGAATGGTATATTGGTACGGATGGTACAACACTCGGACAAGTCTATGCACTCGCAAATTCTTGTGCCTAAGTGTATGAGAGCCTTAATTCTTCAGCATGCACACGATTCTCAGTGTGCTGGACACATGGGGTTTTCCAGAACTAAAACTAGAGTCCTTGCGTCCTTCTTTTGGCCATTCGTGAATAAAGACATCCGAATTTATTGCCGATCTTGCAAAATTTGTCAAGAGGTCAAGTCTAGAGGTCCGAGACATGCTGCTCCTATTCAGGCTGCAGATATTCCGATTCGGCCGTTTCAGAAAATGGCTATAGACATCATTGGTCCGTTCAAGATTAAGTCAGCCAGAGGACACCAATTTATCCTCACTTGCGTGGACATGTGCACGCGTTGGCCAGAGGCTATTCCTCTGAAGAGCATATCAACTGTCGATATCGCTGATGCTCTTTGGCTCATATTTTCTCGTCTGGGATTCCCCGGAGAAATACTGTCGGACCACGGCACTCAGTTAATTTCGGACGTTATGTCTCAGGTAATGGCTACGCTAGACATTAAAAGGTCTCTCAGTAGTATTTATCATCCAATGTCCAATGGATTGGTAGAACGTCTTAACAGGACACTAAAGAACTTACTTGGCAAAATAACGGAGGATCATCCGGAAGATTGGGACAGGGTTTTACCTGCAGTCCTCTTTGCCTATAGAGAAGTTCCCAACGAGCATACAGGGTTTTCTCTTTTCGAACTTGTCTTTGGTGCGCAACCGAGCGGTCCGATGTCCTTGTTACACGATTTGATAACTTCTGATAATATTGACGATGATACACAATCGTCATATGAATATGTCATTGCTCTTAGAGAAAAGATTATCGAATCGTGCAGGTTAGCAACTTCATCTTCCGAATTTGCGAAAGAAAAAGCTAGGCGATTTGCTAACAAGAAAAGACGCCTATGTCAACTTTGTCCTGGAGACAAAGCATATGTCTTACTTCCCTCAAGAGAGAATAGACTTCTCATTTCATGGAAAGGTCCATACACTATAGTCTCCAAAATTTCCGATGTCGACTACATCGTCGATGTGGATGGAAAGCATAAAACCTTCCATATAAATATGCTAACAGAGTTTATTGAACGTCCAGACTATTTGCAGCCTATTTTCCAGGCGACGGACGACTCTCCAGTCCATCATGGTCACATCTCATCCCTGTCCGTTATACAGGATGAGGAAACTATTTTTTCTGACGTTAACTTACCTCTTCCTGCGATTCCACTGAATTCAACGGAATCGTGGAGGGACGTTACAATCTCGTCGAACTTGTCTTTTGAGGAGCAACGTCAAGTATCCTCTACGCTACAATCATATCAGGATGTCCTTACCGACATTCCTGGACACACAGATGTCATAGAACATGACATCATACTTACTGATCGTAATCCGATCAGAGTAAGACCATACCCAATACCTATTCATTTTCAAGCACAAGTAGAGAAAGAATTGGATGAAATGATTCAACTGCAAATAATTGAACCATCCACTTCAGCTTATTCTTCGTCGATAGTTATTGTTCGAAAGAAAGACAATAACATACGTCTTTGCGTTGACTATCGCAAATTAAATCAAGTTACGAAGTTCGATGCTGAACCTATGCCATTATTAGATGATCTACTTATTAGACTTTCTAAAGCTAAATTCTTTACTAAACTAGACTTGTCGAAAGGTTATTGGCAAGTCCCACTGACGGAACACGCCAAACCTCTCACTGCTTTTTCGACACCTAGGGGTCTGTTTCAATGGAATTTTATGCCTTTCGGGCTTATGAACGCCCCAGCGACTTTCGTGCGCATGATGCGACGAATTCTATCAGATCCTGCAGATGTCATCGCATATTTAGACGACATCTGTCTTTTCAGCGATACTTGGGAAGAACACTATTTGGGTCTAAAGGAATTGCTATCTACTCTACGTGAGCATAGTTTGACTACAAAACCCTCTAAAGCTTTTGTTGGGTTTAGTGAAATTTCCTTCCTAGGTCATCGAGTTGGTCATGGTCTGTTGAAGACAGAGGACCAAAACATTTCGAAGATATTAAATATCTCGGTTCCGAAGACAAAAAAGCAAGTGCGTAGTCTCTTGGGATTGATACAATTCTATGGAAGATTCATTGAGAATCTGTCCTCCATTATGGCACCACTTTCATCGTTATTGAAAAAAGGTTCTCCTAATATGGTGCGTTGGTCCCAAGAATGCCAATCTTCATTGGATCAGGTTAAGAATTTGTTCTCATCTCATCCTATCTTAAGACTACCAACGATTGATAAGACTTTTGTTCTTCGTAGTGATGCCTCTTCCACTGGGATTGGAGCGGCACTAATGCAGGAATATTCAGGAACTCTGCATCCTGTAATGTATATTTCTAGGAAGCTAAATGCGGCGGAAAGGAATTACTCGGTTTTAGACCGTGAATTGTTGGCTATGGTTTGGTCCATTCTTAAGCTACAAAGGTTCCTTCTGGGCGCGCATTTCTTTATGGAAACCGACCAAAAAAGCTCTTACGGCTATGCAAAGTAAGGATTTGAAGAGCTCGAGATCTACTCGTTATGCTATTGCTCTTCAGCCTTTCCATTTCACGGTGCGAGCTATCCGGGGTTCGGATAATGTGATGGCGGACATATTGTCCAGATGCCCACATGATTCCAGTTAAATCTTGTGTCCTAGTTTTTCCTGATACAATTTCAGACTTTTGTCTGTCCTTAATATCCTAATATGTTGTAATACAAATGTATCTGGATGATGTTTAGATAATTTAACAAATTTCATTTTGTCCATCCAACAGTGATATGTTGCTAATATGGCATTGTAATTCATGACATTTGTATATTGCTATAATTATAGTATTTAGTAATGATTGATATATGATTGGTATTGCCAGCAACTTAGGTTTCTTTAATGGTACCCCCTTAGTTTGTTTGGCTTAAAGGAGATATTTTCTCCTATGTTGGGAGATGATTTGTATCCTCTTCAGACGCTTTGTTTATGCGTCTATTGTACCTGATATTAGGTTCATTTTTTGCATGAGCACATAAGTGATACTTGTGCAATCTTGCTCATGGACATATTAAAAAAAAAAAAATTTCATTTTTTTTTACAGGGGGGTTGTAGTAATATGTTGCTGTCATTTTTGACGGAGTCATCTGTCAAGTTATTTGCTTATGTTTTTATCATAAGAATAATTGTGTCTTTACCTGCGATGTCAGGTTGATTAGGGGTTGCCTTCCCTTGTTTATTCATTCATTGTGTTTGACCTTTAGGGTCAAAGGTAGACAGTTCGGGCGTATGCCCATGGGCAGGTTTTTTTTTTAAGGAGGAGTTGAGTTAGACTTCCGGCAAGCCGGGAAGTGTCCTGGTTTCTGAAGGGACGAGAGTCCATTGTGTTTTTCGGGAAGAATCTTCGAAGTGACTGCACTGGCAGTTTTCCCCAGTGAATCTCTGTGCGTTGGAATGACAGCAGAGTTCCTTGTTAAGTTCTGTGGATACGGTTACAGGTAATACCGACTTTTTCCATTACTATGCTTTCGGTGGCAGAACATGTTAGAAGATTGCCTAGTCTGTGAACTGCAGCTCACCGGTCCTCCATTTCAGAACTTATATTTTGTGCTCGAGGTAGCCATCCAAGACTATTAGTCTTTATATTGTCCAGAAATCCAGTGACGAAGATATATTGTGGGAGCCGCAGATTGGAGACAGATTTCTGTCTACAATAAGCATTACTGCAGGGTTGATGGTAACCTGCTTATCAGAAGTACACAGCCGACGTCAGAACGAGGCCTGTGTTTTTCGGCTATTATACTACAGCCTGATAATGTGCAATTGGCGGGGAATGCCAAGTTGCACCTATGTGTCAAAGTGATTAAGGTATCTGACGCGTTTAGTCAGTGATCCCAGGGCGACGCCACGAACTGTCCTTATTGAAGAACATTGTATTGACCATGCACGAATATTCAAATGTTTACCAGCTTGCTGAATGCCTAATGTATACCTATCGATTTCTGGTCAGCATGACCTTGTTTACAATGACTGTTCCTGTTGATACCATGTGTGTTCTCGTCAATAAATGTTTTGAAACGTGTCTGCAGTGTCCAAGCATCCTTGACTACTGCATGAGAGTGTATGGGTTGCAGGGTCTACATACATACGAGCCTAAACACATTCGCGCCTTCATTCGCACCCACACTCAGTTCATCATCCGCTCGCACCACACACCTAACAACATGTATACTGCATCAGCTCTGATGCTCCTATTGACTTTAAGTGACACTATCAGCATCATCAGCGAAAAACAAGCCTCTTATAGTAATCCTTCTGATTTTTGTTTTTGCTTTCAGCCTTGCGAGGCTAAACTTTTGGCCATCTGATCTAGTGTGGAGGCATATCTATTTAGTTGCGTCTTTGAATGCATGTTTAAAGAGCAGGGCAAAGAAGATCCCGAAGTGGTTCGAAACCAGGAAGCAGCTTTGTTTAATGCCACCGTTTGTGCCAAAGGGCTGTGATGTGCTTACATCATAATGGACTGCTCCCTTCATGGAGTGACTTTATCATGTCCAGATATTTAGTAGGGCAGCCTATTTTCAGGAGGATTTTGAAGAGTCCATCCCTGCTAATCAGGTCAAATGCCTTTGAGAGGTATATGTTCGATATATAAAGACTTTGTCTGCTCTCTTGATTTTTCTTAAAGGTGGCAGAGAAAAAGGACAATGTCTATTGTTGATCTACCAGCTCGGAATCCACACTGCGGCTCTGCATATATGCACTCAGCTAACTTCTGTTGTCGCATTAAGATGACTCTGACAAAAACCTTACCAACAATACTAAAAAGAGAGATGCCTCTATACTTATTGCAATCACTTCTGTCTCCTTTATTTTTATACAGCCTTACAATCTTGGCATCTCGCATGTCTTGAGGGAAAGTTGTCTCTTCCCAGCACTGGCACAGCAGCATATACAGGAGATACAATAGTTTGCTCTTTCAGCATCTGAGTAAATCGGGAGGAATCCCACAACTGCCTCGTTCTTTGCCAGAGGTCAAGCTGTCGATGTCTTTGCTCAGTTCTTCCAATATTGATTCAGCATACAGCTCATCCATAGTTGGCAGATTTTTGACAGCATCAAGGGCTGCAGACGTGACGGTATTTTCTCTAGCGTAAAGCTCAGAGTAGTTCTCGACCCACCTCTCCATCTGCTTACTTTATTGGTTAGTTTCTCCGAGTGTTCTTACCCTTGCTGTCTTACGTTTTTGGGGACCAAGTGCTTTCGTTATGTCACCATACATTTGTTTAGTGTTGCCTGTTTGCGCTGCGGTCTGGATGCACTCGCTGGGCTTGAGAGCCAATAATTATTTCCACAGCGTCGAGCCGTTTTTTGGACTTGGCTTCTCGTAGCCTTCGGGATCTGTAGGGTTAAAGCACTCGGTGAATGTTTTCATTTAAACGCAGCTCTGCGCTCAGCTTCAATGACAGGTGTCATGGCATATGATGAAGTATTAAACCGTCATTTGACTTTGCTGTCTTCTTACCAAAGGTAGCAAGCGCAATGCTATAAATGGTGTTCCGAAGGTGCTCCCAGTTCTCTGTAACAGTATCACCATGCTGTGGGCTGTTGAGCACTAAATTGAGCGATCACAGCAGGGTCTGACATCTTGCTGGTATCTATGCGTGGTTTCCCGTCATGTCTGACATGATAGAGTTGTTTTGGTTGTGCTCCGATTTCGCAGAAAAACAAGAAGTGATCTGTACCACAGTCTGCACTATGCGGAAAGCACAGACCTAAAAAATAGTCTTCTGACAAGAATCATATCCAGTTAGTGCTAGTTCTTTGATCTTGGGTGTCTCCGTGACATCTTATGCTAGGGTTTTAACTGCAAGTAGGTGTTGCTCACGCAAATGTCATGATGGATATATAACTCCAAGAGCCGTTGTCTATTTTAATTCATCTTGACAATATCAAACCTACCCAGACATTAAGGCTATGAAAGATTATCGGATCACACTCTAGCGTTAAAGTCAACAAGGAGAACACGTTGTTCTTGCACAGGTGTGCACGTTGTTCTTGCACAGGTGTGCTATTGATGACTGCTGCTAGATTCTCGTAGAACTCGTCTTTAGCTTCTGAGGACAGAGTAGGAGCATACACATAGACATTGGTGTTGGGATCTACACTACTGTGCAGGCGGAGCGTTAACAGGCGTTCTGATCCATTCCCACCTGGTTCAACTATTTTAGTTCGCAATTTTTTTACTACAAAATCTACTCCATGTTCTCTAGTTTTATTAAGGTCTTTCCCTTGCCAATAAAATGTGTAGTCCTTCTCGCTCACCATTCCAGACCCTGACAGGCCATTTCCTGAAGTGTAGCTACATCCACTCGTTTAATATTGTCGTTGATTATGGCTGTCTTCCTGACATCGTTTACATAATGTCTGTTTTCGGATAGTCCAATCGACATAGTCTGGACTTTCAAAAATCATGTCTACAGTTCTGGTTTGACCCAAATCCCAATGCACCCAATGGAGACAGCAGACAGTGGCGGGACAACACCTAATTTACTAGGGGCTGACCACCTTGAAGCGGGCGGTAGCTGTCCAGTGAGATCCTAGAACCTCTTCCACTGTCGGAAGTAGCACGTGGCACCATGCACTACGCCAATTGGGCAAGATGCTAAGATGCTTATAACTGGTAAATGCTACTTCCCGTCTTGTGTCGACACCTATATGGTGAAGCTGGAGTGTCCTCTCAAGGACGCGAGCTTAGGAACAGTTATGGAGATCAAGCTGTTGCCCATGCAGCATGTTCCCACTCTCCATGCAGCTGGTAGGTCTAAAGCCCGGGTTCCCAACCTGTAGGTCGCGACCCCTAAGAGGGTCGCAAAGTGTTTTCTAGGGGGTCGCCACGGTTATTTTTTAGTTGCAAATATTTTTATAGGAAACTTCACCACGAAGGTTTTCAACACTTATTTATTTCAAAATGGCTACACTTTTAGCGCATTTGATCCATCTAATCGAAACACTATATCACGAACAACAAGCAGCTGTCAGAGTAGCGGGTGAAACATCAGGATGGTTTGAGGTGAAAAGGGGAGTAAGACAGGGTTACATCCTCTCTCAATGCTTGTTTAACATCTATGCAGAAAATATAATGAGAATTGTTAGGAGTGACCAAGAATGTGAAAATTGCGATCTGTTCACAATTGCTGGAAATGCGATCCCAGAACTCAGGTACGCAGATGACACAGTTATTCTTTCAAACAGTGCCAAGGGACTAGAACAGTTAATCCTGTCTGTCAAAAGACACAGTGAGGATCAGAACCTTTTTCTGAACACAAAAAAGAAAGATAATGTTTACTGACAAAACAAGATGCCAACCAAAATATCCCATCAATGATTCACTCCCTAAAAATAAAATTTACAAATGCAGTGTTATCATTAGAATAAAATTCTATGTTGCAAATAATAAACTGAAAAAAATATACACTGTGATGCAAAATTCAATATCAAAATTCATTTTTAATCGGTGTCTCGATGTTTGAATACCAGACTCTCGAATGCGGACCGTCGAATAAAGATGAGTTTCTCTCTTAACGCAGTTGAAGATCACGACGTATGTTCTGCTGACGCCGCCATCTTTGCAGTGATGTAATTCAATAATGTCTGCGATGGGCCGTCTGATGCAAACTGGCGCGAACTTAGTTCGCCAATAGTCAACCACCTTTAGTTGGCGCCATGATGGAAACCAGCCACTCGCTGTCGAGCGCGGGTTTGCTACTGCTTGCACTTTCTAAAATCTAAAGAGCGTCAGTAGGTCGTCATCAGTCCGTGCTGCCGATCGGCTTTCTGCATCGCTATTATAGTTTCCCGACAGAAAACAGTTTATTTGGCTAATTATTTATTTATATGTTTATTGTTATATTATTAGTATTAATATGTGTATTATTTTAATAAAATAGTGAGCCAAGTACACACCGCTAAACATTTTTAAACATTTATTTTAAAAAAATATATTACTGTCCTATCTCCTGGACTTCCCCATGAAGTAGTTTAGAACTATACTTTTATTCAGGCATTCTACCGTGTTAGTTTCCCTTGGGGTTCCTCTTCCCCAGGTCCTCTTGAGGTTTTGACCGTCGTGTCTTTATTCTCTCTATGCAACCGTGGCGCTTTTGTACTGCTGCATTCTTGGGGTTGTGTTGGGGTTCCCCTTTTGTACTTTTTTACTGATAAAACCTTAACGTTCTCGATTTGATAAAAATTGGTTATATGTACTTTTTCATTCTGGGCTTGATGGGGATTATGCTGGAAGATGCTGGTATGACAATTACAATTGATAAAATTCGTAAAACGCAAATAAATAATAAAAATACAAAAGAAAATTTTTTTGTCGCGAAAAAGAATTAATTGTTATTTATATTTTCAGAAATCCGTACCCATGGATAAAAACGTAAATATTCAGAAGACTATCTAAAATTTGGCTTTATCAACTTGATTAGCAATGGCATAGAGAAGCCACATTGCGTTTTGTGCAATGTTGTTCTCAGGGCTGAATCTATGAAACCTTCAAAACTCAAGCGTCATTTAGAGACAAACATTCAGAACATACTAAAAAGGATAGAGAAGCCACAATGCGTTTTGTGCAATGTTGTTCTCAGTGCTGAATCTATGAAACCTTCAAAACTCAAGCGTCATTTAGAGACAAACATTCAGAACATACTAAAAAGGATTTGAGTTCTTTCGAAGCCATGACACTTGTCTCAGACGTCAGAGACTTGATCCTACAGGAAGTTTTTTAGCAACAGAGCACAGCAGCAGTGCAAGCATCAAATGAAGTCGCACTGGAAATTGTCAAACAAAAAAACACTTTACACGATTGGAGAAACGCCCATCAAACCCTGCGAAGTGAAATTAATTCTTGGGGAAGCCAGCGAGATAAAGATGTGACAAATATCTCTGTCCAATAACACCAATCTGAGGCGCATTTCATATAAGTCCGTAGACGTGAAAGAGCAGGTTTTGAATGAAATCAAAGTTTCTCCATTGTTTTCTGTTCAAGTTGATGAATAAACTGACGTAAGTTCATGTTCTCATTTGCTTGTCTTCGTGAAATATTTTCATTCAGTTGACACCAAAGAAGAGTTCCTGTTTTGTAGTGCACTTGAAACTACTACAAAAGGTGAAGATATTATGGAGAAGATAAATACCTTTTTTGAAACTGGAATCGTACAGTGAAAAAAAGTCTGTGTAGTTTGTACAGAAGGAAAACCATCTATGCTAGGATCAAAGTCGGGCTTTCAGACAAAAGTGAAAGAACTTGCTCCCCAAGCAAAGGGCATTCACTGCATGATTCACCGATATGCTCTTGCCAGTAAGACTATTCCAGTGCAAGAGATGCTCGATTCTCTGATCAAAATTGTGAATTACATCAAATCTGGAGCTTTCAACACTCGTCTGTTTAAAGAACTCTGTAAAGACATGAATTCTGATCACGAGGTTCTTCTTTTCTACACTGCTGTAGGCTGGTTGTCAATCGTGTCTTTGAGTTGAAAGATGAAATCAAGTTGTTCCTGGAAGTGAGAAGGAAACATGACCTTATGGCTTACTTTAATGATGAAGTTTGGAAGAAAAGAGTTGCTTACGTAGCAGACATTTTAGACCAGCTAAATAAGCTGAACCTGAAACTTCAGAGAAAGGAAACACACATTATCCAATTTCAAGACAATCTTCAGGCATTTGTATCCAAGCTGCAAAACTGGCGTCGGAAAGTAAATCTTAGAAACATTGCTATGTTTGAAAAACTCTGCAGTGTGGTAGAGGAATCTGAAGGTGAACTGGATGAGAATCTGAAGGAGGAGATTACTGGGCACCTTGAATCCCTTGAAAATGAATTTCAGCGGTACTTCCCTGAGCTTACAGAAGAAGAAGCTGCACTGGTACGAAACCCATTCTCTGCTTTCCTGAATGTAGCCAGCATTCCCGATGAAGTGCAGGATGAATTCTTGGATCTGCGGAACGATTCCTCGGCACGTAATTTGTTTCATGAAAAATTGCTGATTCAGTTTTGGTGTGGTATATATCAGTATTATCCAAATGTCACCATGCTTGCCTTTCGAGTTTTACTTCCATTTGTCTCTACATATCTCTGCGAGAGTTGATTTTCAACGCTTCTTCATATCAAAACAAAGGCAAGAAACTGACTGAATGTTGAGGATGACATGAGGTTGGCTTTAACAAACACAGCCGCAATTTTTGAAGCTATTTGCACAGATGCAAGTTCAACCAACGCATTAAATATTATTTTAATTAAATATTAGGTTAAAATTATATTCTGAAAAATCTATTTTTATTGTGTTTTCTAAACCCTATTAAAAATGCCTTTTTATGCAAATGTGGCGGTGGAAAGGGGGGGGGGGGGGTAGGGGTCGCAGCTTACTTGGCTATTATAAAAGGAGGTCGCGACTCGAAAAAGGTTGGGAAACACTGGTCTAAAGAAACGGCAGTAGTCTGCCATTCCGAAACGTGCTGAGTTGAAATCATGAGCTCCAGGTTATCCAGCTTGGCTTGCATTTAAAGGATCGTCACATCTGGTCCAAAGCTTGGAGTAAGAAGCCCATGGCGTACTGTGCATTCCCCGCCATCCAATGGGGCTCTCCAACTATGCAGAGCTAAAATACTGTGCTCTGGTTCTGGGCTCTCCCAAGGAATTGTCACGTCCTGCACAGAGCCACTTTTCAGCAAAGAATCGCGTTTGGTGCTCTGGTGACTTCTCCAAGCTTAGTGTGCAATGTTGGGTTCTCAACATATTTCACCATAGGGGGAATCCCCGGAAGTGTGTGGATGATTTCAAATGTCAATGAGAGTATAATTAGCCTCACAGACAGAGGTTCCCTTCCACATATGTATATTGTAGCATTGTGCATAGTTGGTGCTCATATAAAGATGACTCCAGATATGCTTCCATGCGTGTCTATCAAAATTAAATTGCATAACGATTTCGAATTTGACGGTAAATGTGTCTGACAGTGTTAAAACAGCCGGTCATTTCAGAGATAACATGGAAGCGAAGAGCAAAAACACGGCCCATCCTTAAGTTGCAGTGAATTAACATCTTGATTGTTGGGACACAAGAAAATGAAATAATCACTTGCGGCAGTTGTCTGGTTGTAATAAACAGTTATGGGATTATAACAACATTGAAAGAGATGTCATATGTAATAATTAGGACAGATGGCGCGATATAATGAATTTGGTAAATAAAATGATTACGGGGCAATACTTTACATGGTCATGTTGTGACGATACGGTTGTGCGATCTCACGTCCACTCCGTCAATATCACATTTTTTTTTCATTTTCCTCTTCTTCTCACTCATCGCTTTTATTTGGCATAATTTTTGCCATTTCATTCATTATTTTACTCTATATGCTGAATCTAGTAGGGTGAAGTCTCTAACATTCTACTCCCCTACGGGTTACGACTGGTTGTTGTTTGTTTCTGTTGAATGTGGGACTATTAATTTGAGTACATCGTACTGACAACACGAATGCATAAGGGCATTGTCACCACAGGACATAAAAACTGGCAGAAGAATATAAGCCGTCTGGTAGTGGGTCCACGATACACGTCGTACAATATTTATTTAGTTCTTCACAAGAATTCAAGCAATGGTGAAAACTGGAGAATCTTGAACATCTGTCTCATCAAATAAAGTACACGTCGTACAATATTTATTTAGTTCTTCACAAGAATTCAAGCAATGGTAAAAACTGGAGAATCTTGAACATCTGTCTCCTCAAATAAAATACATTGTCAGTCCATAAGTATGTAAGCATGCATATTGATATGTTCTCAATTTATTCGTCTCACCTATTCAGTTCTGTACGCTGTACTAGAAGGTGCTATTCAACAACAGACACCCAAGTAATGTGGACCCAAAACTTGAATATATATTTCTTGAATAAAATACTTCTCTATAAGGTGTGGAACTTCTTTGTGAGTTCCGGACCATCTTAACGATCGTTGAAAATTAAGTGGCGGCCTTCGAAAATTATTAATGCCACATAAAGGTACCAAATTCCTCCAAAACTCCGGGAGCTCAAAAAATACGTCTTGCTTGGAGGAATGAAGTATACGAAAGGCCCAGCCGTTAGAATAAATTAGCGCTACTGCGTTACGCCATTGACAACCGGTGACGTATTAAATAGGCAGCGTTCAATACAAGTTAAAAATGGTGCAAAAACATGAGTTACCACAAACTGATAGACGTATCTCCTCAAATAACAATGGCTATATGCCTGTGTGTGGCAATATACGACATATTAACTTTATTCCTCAACATACGGACGTATTTGCTTTACAAGCAGAATTGTTTACGTTCCGCTAGGTACACGCGAGAATACCAGGTAATTATACCGGTCACCCGCTTATCTCTGTCTCTCACTCTGACCACCCTTTGAAACGGGGTGGTCCAACATTTGACCCCAGTGAAAAGCTGATGACCGTGTTGACACAAGCTTATATTGTGCGTACGATGAAAGAAAACAACATTGTCTGACCAGACATCCGTCTGGCGGAGGCACCCAGATAAAGGTGTAACCGGGGATATGATTACACTTGATGAGGATTCCTTCAAGTTGGTGCTGTCTTATCGCCAGAGATGGTAAACTACTTGAAGATAGGCAACCCAGATTCTTATTTACCGGACTAAGGTTGGATGGTGTGATCTTCATTAGTGGTGATAACGATTAATGTTATTATGTTCGATTAATCGATCAAAATAATTATGTTCGATTAATCAATTAATATCCTTTTGTTCAATTAATCGAGTAATACCCTTTTGCTCGATTAATCTATTAAAATCCTTTTGCTCCATTAATCGCTGTGGTAGTTCAATAACACTGACTCTTCTGCATTATTCACAATACTTGAATGTACTTGACAAGTCTTAGTCTTTCAGTTTAAACATTTTTAAAATTAAATTGAAACAGTTCTCCAACAATCAATACAGAAACAATTCTCAACTCTGTTAACTTCCATCTTGAAAGCCTAAGAAATCTAATAGCTGTTCAAAGGCAGTGTCTTCTTCATGTTCATGTCTTAATATTCACTCTCTGTTAATTCCGTTTCAGGTTCATATTCTAACACTTCTGAGTGAAAATGTATTGTTACCCATTCTTCTGCTGAATTTATATCATGTTTATTTACCTCGTTCAATCCAATTATAACTTCTTCTGATAACTCAATTAAGGCTGCTCTAGGTTCAATGGCTTGGTTTTCTTCTGCTTCTTTAATGAAGGTAAGTCTAACAGGATAAGTCTGTCCTCGGCTTCTTCCATTTCTTTAGTCGCCAGTTTCATAAAACTGGTTCCTCCATGATTTCATTTTTTGTAACGATTATATATATATATATATATATATATATATATATATATATATATATATATATATATATATATATATATATATATATATATATATATATATATATATATATATATATATATATATATATATATATATATATATATATATATATATATATATATATATATATATATATATATATATATATATATATATATATATATATATATATATATATATATATATATATATATATATATATATATATATATATATATATATATATATATATATATATATATATATATATATATATATATATATATATATATATATATATATACATATATATATATATATATATATATATATATATATACATATTTCCCTGTTAGCTTCTTTGTATTGTTGTACAGGTCCCTCATATTTCCGTTGGCTGCAGCTTCCTCTGCTTCCCTTGCAAAATCATCAAGTTGGAGGCACAGACAGGGATATCAAAATAAGAATACAAAAAAGCAAGAGGCGCTTTCATTGCATTGGGAAAAATATGGAGAAGAAGAAAAATCAAGTCCAACACGAAAACAAGAATCTTCAACTAAAATGTGAAGTCAGTCCTATTGTATGGCTCTGAGACAAGGAGAACAACAAAAACAACAACCAAAAAGCTACAGACTTTTATAAACGAATGCTTGCGTAGAATAGAAGGACTGAAATGGTACGACAAAGTCACAAATGTGGAATTGATGACAAGAACCAGACAAGTGCCAGTGGAACAAGAGTTGAGAAGAAGACGCTGGCGATGGATAAGACACACACTGAGGAGACCTGTTGATAGCATTACAAGGCAGTCCTTGTTCTGGAATCCACAGGGAAAGAGAGGCAGAGGTAGACCAATAAACACATAGAGAAAAGAACTGGAAACAGAGGTAAAAATTATGAGGAAAACAAGGAAAGAACTTGAGCTGATGGCACAGGACAGGAAGACTTGGCATATGTTTGTTGAAGGCCTATAATCCTTGGGAAGCTAAAAGGTATTGATTGATTGAACGATAAAATATACAGATAGGCAACTCGATTGTCTATTAACCTGTAATTTCAGTTTGAATAAAACACATTGAAATATAGTCATCAGCTATATTATGACTAGTAGCAAGTCTTCTCTCAATAGAAGATAATCTATAGACCAGCTAAATAAGACGTTTACACGACTGGTGCTGATGCTTCTCTCTGCTAAGTACTTCTGGAACACTGTAAGGCTTGAAGCTCACTCTTAGAAAATGACGCTATCATCTCCTTATAAACTCTTAACCTAGAGACTGTCCTTTCTCTTACACTATCACTGTTGCTGTCATTTTTGACGGAGTTTCAAACGTCGATTTATTGGTTGTATGTTTTTCACCCTGGTCATGGTTAGGGAACTATGTCTTAACTTTGCTGTGTCAGGTTGATTTGGGGTTATCTCCCTTTTTGGTTCATTCATTGTGTTTGACCTTTAGGGTCAGAGGTAAACAGTTCTGGGCTATGTGCCATGCGCAGTTATGGCGCGCTAAAATTAGACTTCCGTGAGGGAGAGATGCGAACTGGCTTCTGTAGGACGTGAATGTCCGTTGTTTCCTGGGGAAGGAAAATCTTCGAAGTGACTGCGTTGGCAGTTTTCCCCAGTGATTTACTGTACGTCAGGAATGACGACAATGTTGTTTCTTGTGTTCTGAGGATTCGTTTCAAGGTAACATCGACTTTTTCATTACTACGCATTCGGTTGCAGAATTTGTTAAAGGATTACCTAGCCGTGAGAACAGCTCACCGTTCCTGTAATGGAGAACGTATATTTTGTGCTCAAGGTAGCTATTTAAGACTATTCGTCTTCACATGATCAGAAGTCCAGTGACGAAGTTATATATAGTGGAAACCGCAGGTTGGCGGTATACTTATACAAACATTATAGCAGGGATTATGCAACCTGCTTAATGAAGAATACACAGCTGACGTCATATCGAGGTCTGTGTAATGGCCACTATTCTACCGCATGAAAAGATGTAACTGGCGTGTTATGTCAGGTTGAACGACGGCCCTGGTAATATGATTACATGAGTTAAGGGCTCGTCCTTTGTATGACGGAGTTATTAAGGTATCTGACGCGTTCAGTCAGGGATACCAAAGCGGCATTATGAACTGTACATTAAAGAACATACCACTATTTACCATGCCCACATATTTGAATGTTCACCAGCCTTAGAATGCCTGATATGTACCAAGCGATTTCAATTAACGTGATGTACGTGATCCTGTTTACATTGACTGTTCCTGTGTGATTCTACTGTTAGTCCTGTGAATAAATGTATGAACTGTCACCAGTAGTTTCAACCATCATTGGCTTCAGTACGAGTGTGACTGGGTGTATTGTGTAACTATATATGAGCCTAAACGCATTCGCGACTACACACCCATGTCTCATCATCATCATCATCGTACAAGGACCATGTATGCTGTCAGCGTGAGTGACCCAGATCTTCACCGCACCAGTACACTGTTCAGGTGACATCGACACGCGTACCTGGCCAACTACACATCAACATTTGCATCACGTATAAAAAAACCAATTAACATTACTGGTGGCCGTTACATTTCTGGCCTTAACAATCACCTCGTGAGAAAAACTATTTCTTCCACTTTACTTTCACATAACTATCACTATCACCTCTGCTCAGACAGGACTATCAACATCTATTACCTATCAGATAAAATCTACGACATAATGGTTGCTCGTCGCGGGACTGAACTCTAAGTCTGAGTTTAGATAATGTCTAAAGTCTGATATTGAATGTGAATTTTCATCTAGATAGAGTGTGGTGTGAGTTTGTCTTGTGAGTTAAGGAATCAAAATAATTATCCCCTAGACAACGATCTCAGTTACTGGGTGTTTGACCAAGCACATATAGGACTGTTTTTCTTTCCACAGCATTATAGAATTACGTGCATTTGTTCTGATTATAATCTTTGTCAGATAATTTTGTTCAAGACCGCTAGTACTCATGAATGTTTAACAATCACTAGGTTTTTTTTGAAGCAGCAGGGTTTGAGCTTAAGCTAAGTACCGCATTCTGACTACAAAGTCAAGTTAATAACGTCCCTTACTCTTAACTGACTTCAGGTGGGCAAGTTTTTGGTGGATTTATAAAATATAGTAATTTTATTTTTCTCCTGCGTTTTATATAACATTTTTTTTTACCCACCTTTAGTAATAGTAGTTTTTCCAATATTAGCCTGATTTACCATTTATTTGGCTTAGTCTTCTATATTAGGAGCCTAGAGCCAGCTAATAACAGCAATAGATTAGATAACTGATAACGGGACAGGAGGTATCACAGTTAAATAATAATAATTCTTGTTTTTTAGGTTATTTTCGTAAGTTGTTGAGGATTGAGTTTTTCTCTCCTTCTTTTCTTCTTCTTTCCTCTGGTTAGCGGCATTCAGTTATTCGC
Source organism: Oreohelix idahoensis (assembly GCA_024509875.1). Lineage (NCBI taxonomy): Eukaryota > Metazoa > Mollusca > Gastropoda > Stylommatophora > Oreohelicidae > Oreohelix > Oreohelix idahoensis. The sequence continues at coordinate 156,715 of JAMPIV010022074.1, forward strand.
CATGGCTGAGCGTGCTAATCTTAGAGCAATGCTAAGAGAGGAAGCAAATGACACAGGATTGCAAGGAGAAGAAGTGACCGCGTTTGTCAACGAAGAACTTGACAGATATGACGCGGAGATGAAAGTAGTAGTAGCTAAGGAGAAAGTAGCACAAGATAGAGCGGAGAAGAAAGATGCGGAAGATCGTCAATTGGAGCAGAAGAAAATTGAGGCCGAGATGGAAGCTCGCAGGGCAAACGAAAGAGAGAAGGAGAGACAACACGAGGAACGAGAGAAGGAGAGACAGCATGAATTGGCGCTAAAGGTCCTAGAGGTCCAAAGTCGTGGTGCTGTGTCTTCCTCCAGCAATTGAGAGTCTCTACCTCAGTCACAATTAACTGATCAATCCAGTGCCCAATCTCCTCAACTCGTAGCTATGTCTTTCGCCCTGGAATCCTTTCCAAGCCCCAATGAGAAAATTGACTCGTTTCTAGAGAAATTTGAAAGAATGGCGACACTGTATGAGTTAGAGCGTTCCCGATGGTGACTAAAGCTATCAGAGGCTTTGAAAGGTAGCGCTTATGACGTCTACGTAAAACCGGAAGCAGCCATGAAGACAACTACGACATGTTAAAGAAGGCTTTACTGGAGCGTTTCGAAATTAACGCTCGCAAAATTTTGCACCTTTCATAAACAGCAGGAAGGAAAGCACTGAGACATCCCCCAGTTCTCTTCACCCTTGATGGGCTATTTGACAAAGTGCATGGAACTTTCCGAGCTCCCTCTCACGTTTGAAGGACTTCTAGAATTTGTTCTTACAGAACAAATAAAAACCACTTTGTCAAACGAAACCCGTAGATTTCTGGCTTAACAAGGCGCAGTGAAGTTGGAGGGCATTCTCAGTAATTCTGAACGTTACGTAAATGCTTTGGCCGAGCTTCCCAGCTCACAACGCAAGCCGACAGATGAGCCTTCTCGGAGAAATAATCTAGAGCCGTCTTCCCATTCTTCCCATCACCATAATCAACGAGAAACTGTACCTCAGAACTCTCCCCAGGAAAAATCAAAATTCTACAAGAGCAAATACCCCAACAACAAAAATTCTGATCAGCCCGACCGGCCTACATGGCGCAGCCGCCAGAAAGGTCAAGACAATGGAAAGAACTCTGCTCAAGGGACATCTGATCAGAGAAAACACACCGGGACGAATAGAATCGGTTGCTTGTTAACAGACTCGCAACGGAGAATTAGTATCAGTGATTCTGAACCTGAGGGTGAGAGGCCCTCAACTCGAGGAACTGTTATTTTGAACGGGACTTCAACGTCTTGTCTTTTTGACACAGGGTTATCTTTTGATTATATTGTCGCAAAGCTTTTGGTCAAACCTGGTCAAGAGACAGAAGACACCGTCAAATTATGCGGAGTTTTCATGAGTGATGCACCCATGACGCGCCCCATCGCATTGGTGGAGATACAATCTGATTTAGTCAGAGGTGTTAACAAAGCGGCTATTATGGATGATCCTATCTACCCAATCAAACTTAGATGTAGATATATATATGTTTGTTGGGAGACCGAAAGAGCCGATTGTTGCAGCCGTAACCACTAGAGGGCAAACCAAGAAGGACCGGGAGCCTGCGCCAAATTTGTTACCTAAGGAACTAAAAGAGGGGCAACATAAGGACCCTACCTTGGAACCCTGCTTTAGGAAAGTGCCCGTGGCCAAGGACCCCAGACACAACGGAGACATCTTTTCTAAGGATGGCGTACTATATCGTAGAATGGGCAACCCTTATCAAGGGCATAATCAGCTCCTCGTACTGACGCAGTACAGAGACCAAATCTTTGAAATGGAGCACTCTCTTCCCTTTAGCAGACAGATGGGACAAAACGCCACTATTCAGCGAATATCGACTCACTATTGGTGGCCAGGAATGAACACTGATATTATCACATACGTGAAATCCTGCGCCAAGTGCCAACGGGTGGCACTCAAGCATTTTACACCCCAGTTCCCATGGGTGAAATGCCAATAGTGGGGACTCCATTTTAACGGGTTGCTGTCGACATTGTAGGACCCCTAGAAATGACTAAAAGAAGGAACAGGTTTATGATGACCTTAGTCGACACATGCACTATGTAGGCGGAAGCTATACCGCTAACACGCACGGATTCCAAGCATGTTGCAGAAGCCCTAGTGCAGATCTTTACACGGTTGGGATTCCCTTAACAAGTTTTGACGGATAACGGATCCCAATTCCGTAGCCTGTTAATGGAGGAGATCTTTAATATCTTGAAGGCCAAACACATCCACACTAGCCCGTACCATCCGGCCGGAGATGGGCTTGTGGAACGCTTCAACGGCAGCCTCACCATGATGTTACGTAAGCCGAGACAAGAGAAACCTGAAGATTGGGACTTTTTCATTCCTGCAGCCTTATTCGTCTATAGGGAAGTTCCCCCAGGCCTCTACAGGTTTACCACCAGCTACTCTTTTATTCGGCAGACCTAAAAGGGGCCACTAGAAGCCTTACTCTGGACACTGGCAGACCAGAAGGCCGACGAGACAGTCGTCGCAGCCAGCAAATATGTATCAGAACTTAAGGAAAGGTGACAACTAGGATGGGACCTAGCAACAACCAACCTTAAGAAAGCAACACGCAAAGCACGTTAATCGATACAGTAAAGCTGATAAAGAGAGAGAACTACAACCAGGGGAGAAAGTTTTGTTATTATTGCCAACTGGAAGCAATAAACTACGCATCGGATGGCAAGGGCCGTTTACCGTCCTTAAAAAGATTTCAAGAACGAACTACACGATTTCTATTAAAGGAAAGAAGAAGGTCTACCACGTAAATCTGCTAAAGAAATACGTGGAAAGACCGGTGCCGACCTCCGAACATCTCATGGCGGTTGCCATAGCAACAGAACATGAGGAAGATGACGATAGTTGCATGGAATATCCATTGCAACAAACGGAATCTTTCCGAGATGTAAAATTCGGTTACAATCTCTTGAAACTCAACAGACAGAATCGAGGGCGCTTCTGAAACAGTACACTGCAGTTTAAACGGATCAACCTGGTCGAACACATCTCGTAGAGTTCGATATGAAACTGACAAACGAGACACTAGTGTGAACCGGAGTTTACCCTATCCCGTATGCTAAAGCTGATACGCTACGCAAAGAAATAGACAAGCTACGTCAAGCAGGAATTATCAGTGAGTCTACCTCTCCTTACAGTTCGAGTGTAGTTCTGCTGCAGAAGCCCAATAAGGAAGTTAGGCTGCGCACAGATTACCGTTTACTTAACACTGTAACAGAATTCCAGCCGGAACCTCTTCAGAGCGCTTCTGAGCTATTCATCAAGCTTAGCAGGGCAAGAATTTTCTCCAAGATTGCATTGACCTGAGTAAAGGTTATTACCAAATACCAGTCAAGGAGGAAATTAAGCCCCTGATAGCTTTCAGCACCAGTGAAGAATACAATACGTTCAACGTGATGCCATTTGGATTGCACAACGCACCGGGAGTCTTTACCAGAATGATGAGAAAGCTTTTAGAACCCTTGCAACGTCCCCATTTCCATAATTTCATGGATGACATATTAATTGCAATGGAAAACTACGGCGAACAATGCTACGGTTGCTATGCTCCTCAGGAGACTACAGGAAACTGGTCTCACAGCCAGACCTAGCAAATGTCTAATTGGATTTTAAAAGCTTGACTTCCTGGGGCATACCATTTCTGAAGGCTGCATGCGGCCAGTTGCCAAGAACATTGAGAAAATAGTTGCAGCAAAAAGGCCTCGAACAAAGAAAGACACGCTTTCATTCCTATCACTGTGTGCATACTACCAGAAATTTATTAGCAATTTCAACGGGCTGACGTCACCCCTTACTGACCTTACCAAAAAGGGGCGAAATGAAACAGTTATTTGGGATGCTAAGTGCGAACACGCTTACAGCACTCTCAAAGGACAGCTATCCGGATATCTAATTTTACGGCTACATGACCTTAGGAAACCTTTTATATTGCGGGTCGACGCATCGGGTCAAGGCATCGGGTCAACTCTGCTACAAGCAGATGACAATGATCCGAACCTGTTATTCCCAGTCGCTTATGGCAGCCGAAAATTGAATACAGCAGAACGGAACGATTCCACAGTGGAGAGAGAATGTCTGGCACTCGTGAGTGGTATCAGGAAACATCACGAATATCTTTACGACGTTTTATTTACAGTACAGACGGACCATGCCCCGCTGGCTTTTCTTGGAGCGAATAAGGAATTCAACGCGAGAATTATGCTGTGGGCGTTGCTCCTAAGTGTGTATGCTTTCAAACTAGAATACATACCAGGAAAACAAAACGTGGGAGCAGATTTTATGAGTAGAAATTGGAGCATTATAGAAGAAAGGGAAAGTGAAGATAGCAATCACTCACAAGATACGGACAACAGCAGCGCTATTTTCATAGAGGAGACATAAAAGGGTTTAATGTCTTCAAGCCCGGACGAAATGTCACACATGAAAATAGTGCAGCAATAACCGTCCACGTTTGCCCCTCCCCATCTAGGTTTTATTTTTTTTGCTACACGAACGCCTTATTCACTATCGCAATTAACATGCGAGCCATCTGGCAATTAAGCACGAATGTAGAACAGAGCGAAGTGAGCACCACAGCGTAATCGTTCTTTGATCAGAGAAATGTGCGGGCAAAGGCCAGGCGTAACAGTTTCTTTGAAGAATCAAGGGGGCGATAAGCTTGAGACGTACTTGGAGTGTTACATTTTTCATGGGAATTAACTTACAGAGCTGAGAGGCGGCAGAGGTGAAGAAATAACCTTTCATTCAGGAATGGAACCGCAAAATTGGCCCGGCCCTGGTCGTAGGTGTGACTTTCGCATTAAGGAGCGAAAGAACGGAATCCATAGATATATTCCTCGTCTCTCCTAGCTCAGATATCAGTCACTCAGAGAATTACTTGAAGAATAACTAGCTCGATATTATGAGAGTTTTCGTACATAGTACTTCTTATATTCGTGGAGATATTTTCAGTTTCTTCTGTTTTGCGGTAATTATATACTAGCATCTTGAGTGATTTAATTGTTAAAGTTTTTCATTATATTTTACTGGGATTCTCTGTGATAATTGAATAACTTATAGCTAATTTTTCCAACTGTAAAGTAAATTTAATTACTCGCTTTTCCCCAGAAAGAGATGTTTTAAATTGACTAGTACATACATTAAAAAACTATCTATTGACGGTATATATTAATTACATCTATCTTTTATGTAATTTTATAAATGACTAGTGTTCATATCACGCGTTAAAACGATAGGATAAGCTAAACACTTGTGTTTTAAATCTAATTTATAACGGAGTGGTGAAGAGGTCCTACTTTAAACACGTGTCAGGGAGAATATTGATATTGTGGTTTAATGTTTATATTTTCTTTCCTATAATATAGGCTGATCAAACCTGCGTACTAGCGGACTTATGGCCATATGAACTTGCGTTTTTATAGTCTTATAAGTGTATAAGCAGCCAGAAACATTATAATATTGTTGAGTCTTCGGTCTATGACCTGTGCGGCCCATTTTCTTTATTTTATGAGAGAGACCAAACTAAAACAATAATTATAATATTAACTGGACCAGAACTATTATCAGATTTCATTTATATCAATCTCAGCAGCCAGCTGTGGCAAAATATATTGTTCTGCAACATTTGTGTAATTTAACATTGTGTCTCAGCAACCTTAGGCTTGACAACACAGAAAAGAAATCGGTATTATTCATCCTACGTCGGCGATCACCACGTATGAACCTTACTCCAACCAATTGAAGGCAGAGATACCGTATTTTTTGTCCAGAGAAAAATTAAAACACCAACTCCAGCGAGTTTGCAGTCAGCAACTACGGCGAGTCTGGGGCTGGATTTGGCAAAACTTAATTTGACACTGAATAGATATTACTTATTAGTGTTTATTTCCACGGAATGCCTGCGACAACTATTGGGTAAGCAAATCTGAAAAAGTGGCCACTGTACGTATGTGAATTGAATGAACGGAGAAAGAAACTTATTCTGTTGTTACCACTATCATACAACGCTTTTCTTTTGTTCTTACTAACCTGATTATTTACGGGATAGATTAATTAGGAACTTGTTCTTTGTTTTCTTTACTGACTATTCCATACCCTTATTGTTAGCTTTTTGATGTTTTGGGTTAATTAATCTCTGTTGGGATTTTCTTTTCTTTTCCTTTAGCAGAGGGGAGAACCTATTCGATTAATTTTCATGTGTCTGTAAACCATGATCTATTGATGTATATGATTTATGTTGTAAAGTTCTAGTGATAAATAAACTTATTAAACTTAAGTTATTGCGTTGGTCAACCCCTACCCTATCTGTTATTCATGGTGTATTTTCACGTTTGTGCGTATTTTCTCACATAATTTTGTGCATGTAGGTGCAGTGTAACTTGTATTTTGTACAAGGAGAGAAAGTGCGTCTGATTTATAGACAGTCATACTGATAGGCTGGATTAGAGAAATTACTTAACCCAGAGACTGTCCTTTCTCTTACATATCACATCGTGAGAAAAACTATTTCTTCCACCTTACTTTCACACAGCTATCACTATCACCTCTGCTCAGACAGGACTATCAACATCTATAAAATCTACGACAATGTCTTTGCTTGCCCCGCCGTCTGGAGTTACTATGCATTCTAGGTATGTGAAGGTGTCTGTCTGTACCAGTTGCTGATTCCTTACTGATATGGGCTCAGATTGCTCACATTTAGCGTCATAACCTCTGACTTCTTTAAATTGATGTTCAATACCACCTGCTGGCTATACTTATTAAGTCTATCCGTTTTTTCCTGGAAGTGTTGATGTGAATGTGATAGTAATGTCATCTGCATATTCCAGATCTTCCAATGTTGAAAATAAATATAGTCAATCTTATTCCTCTTGGACTGCCCACTGTTGTCTGGCGCATCACCCAGTCTATGACTGCTAAAAATAGAGTGGTTGATAAGGGGCATCCCTGTCGTACTCCTGTCTTCACCTCAAAGGTTAGGTTGCTCTGCCCAACACTACACGTAAAGTTGGCATAGAGGCTTTTTATTATTGACACTATGCAGCTTGGAATTCCATAAGCCCTCAGTTTTTTCCATAAACGTTCCCGATGTATACGGTCAAACGCCTTTTCAAAATCAACGAAATTAATGTACAGCTGTCTTTGCCATTCTGAGCACTGCTCTATAATGTTCCTGAGAGTAAATATATGATCTACACATCTTTTGTTCTTTCTAAATCCTGCTCTGTCTTTCCTCAGTTTGTGGTCTACTGCTTTTACAATTCTCTGTATAATTATCATGCCTAGTATTTTTCTGGGAACTGAGAGAAGCGTGATTTATCTCCAATTATTGCAGTCTGAAAGATCTCCCTTCTTGGGCAATTTGACAATTATTCCTTTGTTCCACTCTGTTGGTGTTGTCCCTGTTTTCCAGACTTGTGCAATTAGTGGTTCTAATAGTTCTGCTGCTAGCTCAGGGTCTCTCTTTAATAGCTCTGCATTTAAGTTATCATGGCCAGGAGCTTTTCCATTCTTTAACTCTTTGATTTCTGTGATGATTTCTTCTTTTCGTGGAATATCAGTATTATTATCTATGTCGTTGTCAGCTCCAGGAATATTCAATTGTGTCTCTGGTGGTTCCTTGTTCAGAGTTTCTCTGAAATGCTCTGCCCATCTTGTTTCCTGTCCCTCTGCTGTCGTGATGAGAATTCCTTGCTTATCTCTTACTAATGTAATATTGTTTGCACCTCGTTTTCCGCTGATGAATTTAGTTATTTTGTATACTGTGCTTTATTCATTTCTAAGTGCTGCCTCTTCTGCCTGTCTTGCAAGATCGTCTAGGAAATTCCTTTTGTTGGCTCGGGTTTTGCGTTTAACTTCCTTGTCCAGCTGACTGTACTGTTCGATATATAGTTGCTTTAACCCGGGGGACTTGGCTTCTGTTTTCTTTCTTTTCATTTCCTTTCTCAGTGTTGTGGTGTTTAATGTTTCTGGTGTTATCCAGTCTTGCTTCTTCCTTTCCTGGAATCCCAAGCATGATTTGCTGTTTTCCTTATATATTGTTGATATGGTGTTGAATTTCTGGTCTATATCATCAGTCAATGTCATTTCCTGACTTTTGGCAAATTGATATCGTTTCTTTATGTCAGCCGCAAAAGCTTTTCTGGTAAGGGGGTCCTTCAATTTGCTGATGTCAAACCTTTTCTGTGTAGTTACAGTTGGTCCATCCCTTCTTAGTTTCACTTTCAGTTTTGCAATTTTAAATTGTGATCACTTCCCACATCTGCACCTCTTCTTACCTTCACATCTTGTAATGCATGTCTCCATCTACCGTTAATCATGATGTGGTCCATCTGGTTTCTGTCCCGATCATTTGGTGATTCCCATGTTAATTTGTGAATTTCTTTATGTGGGAAAAGTGTTCCTCCAATGACCAGGTTGTTAATGCTACAGAAACTTATTAATTTACCCCCATTTTCGTTCGCTATTCCGCTGCCGCATTTCCCCATTACTCTTTCATTATATGTATTGTGTGTACCAACGTTCGCATTGAGGTCTCCCATTACTATAATAAGATCATATCTTAGTGTGTCTTTCATTTCTTTCTGCAGTTGTTGATAGAATTCATCCTTGACCTCTTCATTGCTGTCATTTGTTGGTGCGTAGCATTGTATTGTTGTAGTATTGGTGAATCTCCCTCTCAGTCTTAATCTTATCAGTCTGCTGTTGATGTGTTTCCATTCCAGTAATGTCCTTTCTATTCTTTCTGTAGAATATTGGCTACGCCTTCATTGTGCTGTCAATCCTCTCTTCCAGAGTAAAGTACTGTTTCTCCTGTTTCTGTTTTAACTTTTCCTGCCCCTGTCCATCTGCTCTCGCTTATCCCAAGAATGTGTAACCTATAGTTTCTCATTTCTGCCGTGACCTGTTTTAGTTTACCCGTCTCGTTCATTGTCCTGTCATTCCAAAATCCTATTCTTGTATCATGTTTTGCAGTCAGGACGTCTGTTTTCATGTCAGTGACTTCCTTTCGGCTTTCACCACTGACAGTCATACGAGCCTTAGACCCCTTATGTCCCTCCCGCAGCAATGTTTGTTAATTTATTGTTTTTTCCGTAACTTCATTACTTTTTACATAGATAGGGGTATCAGCCCTATGCTAAAACCCCCAACCTGGAGGACCAGGGTGTCTGCTTTAGTCTGACCACTGCCAGCGCAAACCTGTCCAGCTTGGTAGAACCTTCCAGGAGTAAAGCACCCGCTGGCATAGTCTGGGGGTAATCAGGGTACGCAAGCCGCCATACCTCGACAAGGTATTGACACCGGTGATTGCAGTGGGTTGTGTATACTTTACTCATTTTACAACTTCTTTTTCTTGGCATTATTTCAGTTTATATTTCAGGTATCTCCTGAAAAACAAGTTCAAATGCGTCCTGTACTAATTATTCTTTTCACAGTTTTGCAGTCTGTTGGGTCTTGTTGGATTCGATAGGAAATGTTTGCCTTATGTTTCAGAAATTACTTCAGTTCCGTCTTCGTTATTAATAAAGAACTCTCCAAATAAGATTGTTTGGTCACATTCATATGATGTTTCTTTAAATATACCTAAGGTTTTTTTTCAAAATCACCAATTTTAAGATTGCCTTATGCTCGATTTCCTTTTATTCTTAGAGTCGACGCCTCTGGGTCAGGAATCGGCGGTACACTTATGCAGGAATTCGATGATTGTCTATGAATATGACATTCGTGCCATCAAGGGCAATAACAACGTTGTCGCGGATGTGTTGTCACGTTGCGTAAAAGACTCACTATCACCTGACAACACGGCAAATGCAGATATCTGGTGAGGGTACAGCTAACCTATTAACTGACTTCTTCACGATGTGACTAATGGATAATTTCACTCCTTATGAACCATTTTGCTGACAATGCTGATGATGACACAAATTTCCAGATTTATCGTTGCTGTGCAATAAATGAATGTACAAACGCTCAGTGATGCATGCAAATGCTCACAATTATCGTAACCTTTTCGTTGGAAAATGAAAGAAATCACCCAAAGACTCTTTTGACAGTACATACAGATATTGATCGGTTCACTCGAATTCGGATGATGATGAATGCTCATATCGCCAATATTGAGTTCTACCTTTTTTTGCTCAGCTCATTACGGGGATGTTTTCGACCTTCTCAACAGTTGTCACACGTAGTTTATGTGCATAAATACACCAATTTATTATTAATTTCAGAATAATGTGACATATGGATATTTTGACAGCAAAATCTTGTTTTATGCTATTATTGAAACTACGTCTCAAGATGAAGGGACGTTACTCAAGAATGCTTTGCTTGGTCAAGGGGACGCAACTACTAGAATCATATCGTGATTGCAGTTACATTATAATGCGACTTGTACGAGAATATAGCAGAGGAACATGGACTTAAACGTGGGATTTGACTGGTGTATTAGTCCACTAGTGTGTATAATTCTATGACATTATTACTGTTAATACAGTGCTTTATTTAGTGGTTAATTAGTTTTAATTCGCGGGATAAGATTTGGTCTTTGATACTTCCTTTATTATACTCACACTAATTATTGAGTAAACATTTTTAGGGTTCTCAATTCTATTATCAATTTGTACCATACATTAGCATATTCTTACCTGATTGGACACACAACTTCGTAGGTGCAAGATAATATTTTTTTTTTGTTTTTTATTGTCACCATAACACAATTTTTTTCTGACAAGCACTTAAGATGTACACATGACTTTAATTTTTTTTAGCGTAAGATGTTGCATTCATTCACTTTACTAATATGATTGTCTGCCTCATTTTATTTATTTACGTTGGTGCATATTTGTTTATTCTTTATTGTTTTCCATTTTGATGCTGATCATGAATTAATTAATTGACTACTGATACTGGACTAGACTGATAGGCGTTATGTGTCGTTGTGAGATATGTGAGTGCAATTATTGCTACCATCATTTTTTTAATATGTTGAATAGTATTAGTTATGGCGACCTCACATTGCGGTTAAAAAGGATTTTGTCTAAAGGAAACATTGGTTTGGTATTAACCATAGACCGCACTTTTAGTGTTAAATTGCCTACCCTATGGCAGAAACCTGGGTGCTATACTAGTTCATATTTATAGTGAAATTTGATGTTACCATATTTCATTCTGGTGTTGTTATACTCACACCACGGAAATAATGAAAACTTTATTTCCATTATTTTGCGGAGAGGGGGGGGGGGAGTAATGTTATGACTAAAATTCAAACGATTGTGCCTATTATATGGTTTGCTCAACAGGGCTCTTTGTTTGTTTATTTAACACGGGTCACTGATAAAGACGGGTGAGTGACTTTAAGCCGATATGCTTGGCTGGCTCACTTGAAACTAGAGGAGCAGAAGTGCGGGGCCTTATACGATTGTGTATCATGGCGAGTGGACGTAAGTGAGCTCCTGCTTGTTAAAGTGTTTAAAAATGATTATTTTTTATTGCCATTTACTTTTGTGGACATGTGTCAATTTCTGGAAACTCATGTTTTTGCACGGGTTTTAACTTATATTTAACACTGCATATTTATTATGTCACCGGTTGTTTATGACGTATCACGTTTGCACTAATTTATTCTAACGGCTAATATTCATGGCCTTTCGTTACTTCAAGTCGTCCTAGTAAGACGTGTTTTTCAAGCTCCAAGTATTGCGGAGGAAGATATTTATTTAAGTGAAATAACTAATTTCGGAGGCCGCTACTATATATTTCTAAGACGGTCCTGAACTTATATAGAGAAGTTCAACCTCTTATCGAGTAAGATGAATCAAATATTTGCACATTCATGCCATCTAGTCCACATTACTTGGGTGATCATCGTTCGTATGCACATCTAGTATAACGGCCAGGACTGAATGATTGAGACGAGACAGAAAGAAGATTAACTACCATGTATGTCATGTATATGCATTGACTATGAAGATGTTTCCTTGATGTAAAATAAATCCTAAAGAAGATATATCGTGGACCCTCTACCCGACGTCTTGTGTTATTCGACCAGTAACGTTCTATGACGACCATACCCGTCTCCATTCGTGTTTGTCAGAATGATGCGTGAACGTTTTGTGATTCTATGTTCTACTCTAACCAAACTACAAGAGAAAACCACACGCAACAACATCAAGATCTTTGGTGAGATGTATCTAGTCATCTAGTTATCTGTATTGACAAGAAGTATAATTGCTCAGTGTCTAGTGTGAAGAGATATAAAATCATATTGAGAACTAAAGTACAGCGTTCCTGACATGAAATGACTGCCTACGGTATTTCGTCTACTGCATATTATCTGCCATTATATGTTGGCCTGAACTATTGTATGGGGAGCTGCGTGCAGTCTTAAATAAATTGTATATTGTCCACTTTGTCAGTTCTGAATCAAATAATTCTGAGTGGTGTTGGCTGGTTGCGGTGTCTAAGACATTTGCTACCCTGGACGTCATCTTGGCCACAGAAACCATCCTGTTATTGCAAATTAACATTAACATCCAAAAGATACGTAACAAATGGTAACAGTTATAACAATAATCTGAGGAATCTCGCTGGATTAAACCAGCTGGGGCTTAAAGGGCGAGCGAATTATAAGGAATCCTTCAATAAAAGTTGACGGCAGATACTAGAGTTGCTAAGAAACATTTAGCATTA